>PVJX010040540.1:0-15155 GCA_004027295.1 Dolichotis patagonum | reverse complement strand
TGGCTGTCCATATGCAGAAGACTAAAACTAGACCCATGTCTATCACCATACACTAAACTAAAATCTAAATGGATCAAAGATCTAAATATTAAAACAGAAACACTAAAACTACTGGAAGACAAATTAGGTAAAAACCTCAAAGATATAGGGGTAGGAAGAGAATTCATGAACAAGAACCAAAGTACACGGGAAGTACTTCGCAGAATCAGTAACTGAGACCACATATTATTAAAGAGTTTCTGCATGTCAAAAGAGGTTTCCAGCAGAGTGAAAAGAAAACCTACAAATTGGGAAAAAATCTCCATGGACAGTGCCTCAGACAAAGGACTTCTGTCTAGAACTCATAAAGAATTAAAAAAAATCAGACACTCGAAATTCAAAGGCCCAATCCAAAAATGGGCATCTGAAATGAATACACAGTTCTCAGATGAAGAAATAAGAACGGCAAATAAATACATGAAAAAATGTTCATCATCATTAGTCATGAGAGAAATGCAAATTAAAACCACACTGAGATTCCATCTCACTCCAGAAAGAATGGCCAAGATAGAAAACACTACCAACAACAAGTGTTGGAGAGGCTGTGGGGAAAAAGGAACTCTTCTACACTGTTGGTGGGAGTGTAGACTAGTGCAACCACTGTGGAGGTCAGTCTGGAGATTCCTCAAAACCTGGGTAAGGAAGTCCCATTTGACCCAGCTGTTCCGCTTCTAGGCATATTCCCAGAAGAACTGAAAACATCATACCACAGTGATATATGTGCACCCATGTTTATAGCAGCACAATTTGTAATAGCCAGATCTTGGAAACAACCTAAGTGCCCATCAACTGAGGAATGGATAAAAAAGTTGTAGCAGTTTTATACAATGGATTACTACTCAGCTATAAAGAATGATCACATCGCGATATTTATAAATAAATGGACACGACTTGAGACCATTCTCTTAAGCGAAATAAACCAAACTCACAAGGGTAAATACCATATAGTCTCCCTAATATGAGATTTGATAAGAGTATATAAGACTTTATGGTAAGCATGAGTCCCCATCTCATAGCTTTGTAGTCTTTCAAAGTTTTCAATCATCAGTTTGAATGGTTTTATCCTGTTTTGTTTGACTATATCATGCGTGATGATATGAACAGCTGTTTTGAAGAAAACAAAACACTATGACAGCTATTGCTGATTTAATATCATGCTTCTTAGAAGTCCTACCATGCTTCTTTTGTTCTACTACCATTGGTTCTATCTATCACATTGTGTCTCATTGGAATTTGAATATGTGTGATAGTTTAAACAAAGTTTTTTTTTATCGAAAATGAGATATTATAGTACCCATTGATCATTTTCTGTTATTCGGTTCAGAAAGCCCCGTAATTCTTTCACTCTATGCATGGCTTTATACTATTGTGTTATGTTTGATATTATTGTATTTGAAACTATGCTCAACTATAGCAGAGGAAGAGATATGGTGTTAGCTACTGTTGATGTCCAGTTGTCTTAATGTAAAGTAGTGTGTTTCCTATGTTGTCCTGTTCTGATCTGCTCTGTACTGCCCTCTTTTGTTTTATTCTTTCAAATAAAATTTTAAAAAATTTTTAAAAAGGAAATAATAATGGGAAAAATTAGAACACTATGAGGATGTGCTTTTAATTAAGAACCAATATAATATATGCATAGAAGAGATCCATTAAATAATCCAAATGTTATAGTGAAATAAATATCAGTGTAATTCACTATGGTAATTAAGTGAAAGAAAAATTATATAACATTTTAATATATGTGTCAAAAAGTAAAATGAATTATAATAGGGTAAGGTAAATACTGACAAGATATGTGATAAAATTCATGTAGTAAAATATTAAACTCAGAAATCTATGGATATCCATCATAAAAATTCTTTCAAAATATTTGTACTTTTAAGTTTTTCATGGTAATTTGTTGCAAATACACAAGATAGTTAAGATAGTTATATGTTCACGGAAAAGAAAAGTTTTCACTAATATTGTCTGGGCAATATTTGATGCTTACATTTTATACTCTCAGTAACTACTATGAAGATGACCGTATGCCATGTATTAATTACTATTACTTATTGTTTCAAAAGTCTTTTTTCTTTTCATTTTTTTCTCTTTAAAATGTAAAAAATAACTCTGTACAAGTCACTAAAAGCATTGGGGAGAATTTAATTTTTTTACAATTATTTCAAACTAAATTTAAACCAATTGAGTTACTAAGTTCAAAAGTTTCAAACATAAACAAAAGTTTCAAACAAATTTTGCAAGTTGACAGAATTTTCCACATAGATATTAGACATTAATTTTTACTAGTGCCTGCCTATCTGGGGATGTCAGACATGATTTTTCTTTTTATGTTGTCAGAAACTAAATATCCTGGGGATTAATAACTGATTTGTACAAAGACTAAAGCACAACAGTAATGAGAGCAAAATTAGAACAAAAATCTACTGTTCTCAGATATTTTGTGTAAATTAAAAATTAAGATATAAAATTGTCTTCTCTGTTTAAAGATTTCTATTGATTACATTTTAGTTTTGTGTTCGTTGATGATTAATTGTGTGGTTTGGGGGCAATATATCAAAAAAGAAGGAGCAATATTTTAATAGATTTAGATGTATTTTCTTAATTACTTCTCTCATCACTGAAAAGCAGTGGTTGATATCTATAGCTCTAAAGTGGGAAGTTTTTTGGGGCTCATGGTTTGTAAAGTTTCAGTCCATAGTCAGGTACTTCCAAGGCGGCGTGGCAGGGGGGCGGAGCAGAGGAGAAACAGCTCATGAAGTAGCTGCTGAAATAGCGAGAGAGAAGTGCAATGGAGACATACCCTTCCAAGGGTCACCTCCCCTAAGATCACGTTTCACTTACCAAATAACATTTAGCTATAAACCCATCAGTGGACTAATCTATTGATGAGTACTATATTGCCACAATCCAATCATTTCCTAAAATTCCCTAAAATTAAGAGTGCATGAGCTGGAAATAGTAGCACACTCCTATAATCCCAGCACTCAAGAGGCTGAAGCAGGAAGACTGCCATGGTTTGAGGCCAACCTGGGCTAAATAGTGAGGTCAAGCCTACCCTAGATTGCACAGCGAGACCTCGTCTCAAAAAAGAAGAAAAAAGTTCATGAGATTTTGGAAAACACCCAGGTGTCAACCACTGTATGCTCCAACTCCAAGGTATTTTAATAAAAACATAAACAATGTACCAGTGAAAATGAAATATAACATAAAAATGAAATATAACAACATAGAGATCATAAAACCTATTTTTACTGATTACAAAAACTCAATGAGTTAAGGGTTTTCATGCATTATATTGAATTTAACAAATATCATATAGTGATTTTACTACAGGATTTGAGAATAAAAAGAACTGGAAAAGTGGTGTCTTGGTTACTTTTCTGTCTTTGTTGAGACAAAATACCTGATGCCTAGCATGAAGGAAGGAAAGGTTTATTTCTTACAGTTTTGGAGATTTCAGTCTATATTCAGCTGGTTGCAAGGCAGGGTGGCACTTCTGAGGGGCCACCACACAAAGCAACAGCAAACAGAGCAAAAGAGCTCGTTTCTCGGGTTTGTTGCTGTGAACCTAGACTTGCAACAGATACTCAGAAACTCTTTATGTAGAACTTCTTCCCCTCTCCTTTAACTAGAATGGGCTCATCATGTCACTGTTCTGTCATACATTATCTAACAGAGCACCAGTTATTCAGGAGAGATGGATTTCATTTTATTGTTCCAGCTCTCTTCTTCTGCAAGATGGCTTCTGTTATTGATTCACTGTATTTGCAGATATTTTAGCAAAATTTTAGATCATAAGCCAATAAAATGGATTGCAGCAGCTAACGAAAGGTAGCTTTTACACTGATTATTTGTCATAAGGAAAGGAGTATATCGTGTCTGTTAACTATGTGTTATCTTATCTAGAGCCTACAGTGACGTTTTAAGAACTTGTTAATTACTAGGTAATAATACTTTACTGTTGTCATTTAGAGAATTAGGATTTATAAGTGCAAATCAGATCTTCCTTTCAGCTCCCTAAGAAGAAGTTTATGTAATTTAATCCTTTGTAGGTTTTACTCCGTTATTCCTTTTATAAGTGTTGGGTCAACATTCTTATTGGAAATACAGAAAGCTGCTATTATACCCTTAATTTTGTTGAGTGAGCTGAAGCTTTGAAAGGTGGCATGGCATCCTAATATTACAGCTGCCCCAGAAACCCAGATTTTTAAGATCCTAAGTCTAAAACTGTTTTATTACATGTCATGTTACATCTCTTGGATAAAGAACCATTGGTTTATGCAGAGGAAATAGATACCTTTTTTTTCTTGCACAAGACCCTCTCTGATAGAAGTTTTAACACTAAAGCTAACTATTTACTTTTCGAAGGTGATTTTTTAATAGTGAATTTATCTTCTGGGAAGAAGGCAAAGGAAGAAAACTGACGCTACGAAGCCAGGGTACTGATGCTGGGTGAAACCACCAACTCCTAGCTGCTTCTACACCTTCCTTCTTTGCACAGGTCACCAGACGTGAAAGTCAAACTACCAACCAGACTGAGGATGACATCAAAATCTTGGTGGAGATTTCTCACTCAGGAATGGACAGAGATACCGTGACATTCCTTGAGAAGCGCTAGCTCAGGCTTGATGTCTTAGGGCTGTATTTTGTGTTTGGAAGCCAGGTTTGGTCAGTGTAACCTTCAGAAGGGGCTCAACCCGAAGGTGATGGCATTGAGTACAGTGGTCCGCTTCAGTCAGGTCACCACTGCCTAATCCAGTGGACACGAGTGGTCTGCTTTAGTGTAGGTTATCAAAATGTTCATACTAAAATCATAGATCTTGTTTTGGCTAAGGGTGGTTCATGAGTGTTTCTTGGGATCCACAGTATCCAATTCAAATTTGACACTTTTGTATTTGTTGACTTTATAGTTATAACCAAAGTGATTTTCCCCATATGTCAATATCTATATTTTCTGCAGATCATAAACAATGATGTAGCCTATTCCCAAAGAACCAGGTATTGGGCCTAATAAACTGCAATCTCTGCTCCAAAATAAACAGAAGTAACTGGATTATGGGACAGATGCAAAGGCCAATATTTAGCTATATGTAGAAGATATCTCTGCAAGGAGATCAACCACCATAGCCAAAATGCAAAACCGAGAACAGAAAACTGACAAAGAAATAAATACAAATATGGCAAACACAAGGCAATAAAATGCTCCCCAAAACTCCCAACTGCCCCAAAACTAATTCAGTGGCATTTATGGGGAGGAAATCAAAAGCCATACCACAGCAAGGACAGAAAATATATTAGTAGGGGTAACAAAAACTCGATAAGATGCTTGGCAAATTCAAAGAAAATATAACCAAACAGATAATGATACCAATGAAACAAATGAGGGCAAGTCTAAAGAAGACACTAACAAGAACCTAAGGGAAACAAATAAATATATGCAAAGCATAAATGACCAGCTCAGACAAGAGTAAGAGTCCATAAAATAGTTCAAAACAGAAATTCAGGAGATTAAAGCCACAGCTGCACACATGGTGAGCAGGAGCAAACAGAAAGAAGACCAGGTTCCAGGGCCAGACCTAGAAGACAAGGTGACAGTTGGTGATCAGTTAATGAGAGACATCCTAATACCAACAGGAAACTATGAAAAATGGATCCAATAGCAGTTAGACATTCCAGAGAGGACTAACCTAAGAAAACAACAGATGGAGGGAGAGTCACGAAAGGGAGGGAAGGAGGATGGAAACATAAAGACAGAATTGAAAGGAAAAATGATGAAAACAGAACTTTTGCAGATGGGAAGGGACCAAGAGCTGGAAGGAGCTGGGCAGGAAGGGAAGGTTGGGGGGTGGAAATAAGAAGAATTAAGATGTGTCATGTGCAGGTACCAGCTCCCCACCGTAAATGTAGTGATTATCAAAAAGGAGAAAAATTCTTTTTAAAAAAGAAGTCAAGTGCAACTTTGCCCTTGAATATTACCAGATATGTGCATTGGGAAGAGCTGATAGGGGTTTTCCATGATTTGGACATGGCTTCAGTTTCCCTTTCATTTTCTGTGCTGAGGTCTTGGCCCCAGGGTTTGGAGTAGTGGACTCTTTAAGAGGTGGCACCATGTAAAAAGTAGTTAATTGGAATCACTGCCCCGAAGGGATTAATACTGATCTCAAGGGAAAAATTTGCTTTTTTGAGAATGGGTTGTTTTAAATTAAGTTCAGCTGGCTCAGTTCTTTCTCTTGTTTCCTGTGTCACTTTGTGACTTCTTTCAGGGGCATGCCTGCTATGGCAATACCCTCTGCCACACAGCCTTCCAGAGCTGTGAAAATGCTGCCCCAGAGCTCTTTAACTTACTAGAACTGTGAGCTAAACATACCCCATTTCTCCTACATGACCTCCAACAAGGAGTTTCTATGGCAACACAAAACAGATTAATAAGTTGTTACTTATTTTCCCAGTTGTCATTGTAGTATCTCCTTAACATACTTGATACCTGAGTGAATGTGTAATGTGCTGTATTCTTATATTAGTGACCCGGATTAAAGACAGCTCTCAGCATGTGGGTCCTCCGTCCACCTCTCCACTGTCTTAACTTCGTTCATGGATAGTCGCAAATCTAATCTAGAAAAGGCCTTGTGAATTATACCCCAGAGTATTGTCTTGCAAATGTAAAATTTTGGAAACCATTCCATGTATAAGAAGTCTAACTACTCTAAATGTAGTTTGTGTTCAGTAAGTCCAAGGTTTCTACTTGGAAAGGACAAACGCAAATACACAGACACACATGCAAGCACACACACACACGCACACGCAAACGTGCCTAAGTGAGAGACCAGATAATGTCAGTTCTTCCAACACTAGACAAGTCTGAGTTCTCAGACATAATTTGGGATGAGTTTGGCTGTCATTCAAGATATGTTCTTCCTAAAGGTCTAGCAATTTGTCTTTTGTTTTATATTTAAAGCTGTAATCCACTTGGAGTCAATTTTGCATATGTGATGGGCTTGTTTTGTTCTCTATGTTGTTGTGATGGATTTTTGATATGGTTAGGATCTATTTCCCAGTTATTCAATCAACACCTAATCTTGGATGTGCTGTCATACAATTTTCCAAATCTTTTCCCATAAGTTTCATTGGTTTCTTGTCAATAGTATTTCTTGTGTTCACTAATTTTTTATTTAATTTTTTATCACTTTGATTGGTACATATCTCTCATCTATTTAATTTATAAAACTCTTATTTACATCACTCCTTCTTGGCATTCTCAAGATTTATTCAGTTAAATATCTTTCATTAATTTTGGAAAACTCTCCTCTATCATTTATACAAATATTTCCTCTGTCATGAATTTTTCTTTCTGTTTGAGGATTGCAATTGCATATGCGTTTTGATTTTGCACCCAAAATACTCCAATTGTACAGATATTTTTAGGAAGTTATGGATGCAGAATGACTGTAACTCGTTACTGTGGCCATTTGGGTGATGGAAAACAGACCAAGTAGAAAAGTCTGACTTTGAAAATGGTAATACAACAGAAAAATCCACTTATAAGTATAAATTACTTATAAATAAGAATTAGCAATGCTACAATCTAAAATTTAGGTTGCTTGATCTAGAAAAAACTGAGAAAGAATTTAAGAAAAAATTATATGCAAAAAAGTTATCCCCGGTATCACCAAGGACTAAAAGTTGTAGTAAGCCTTTGTTCTACAAAACCTCTTAAATTTTGAACACATGGTATAGTCTCAAAAGACTTTAGTCAGTTTTTGTATATGGAATTCTTCATATGATCTTGATTGTGCCATTTATTTAGGGGAAGATACTATAAAGGAAAGAGTTTTATAATTTGAACTGCACAGATACAATGATATCTGAGAAGCACATTTCATTTTTCTATGATTCAATGTAAAGAAAAATTCAGTGGCATGAAAAGTTAGTGCAAGGGCTGGGATTTAGCTCAGCAGCATAAGCGCCTGCCTGGCAAGTGCAAGGTCATGAGTTCAATCCCCGGTGCAAAAAAAAAGAAAAAAAAAGTGCAAGAAAGGTGATGATGAGTAATTCTTATACCCAACCTTATCTTCTTGTGATTTTCAATGGGTTTTACAAAAAAAGATACTAAATAACCAATTTCAAATTTGCATACTTTAAAAAATGAATTCGACAACATCTGATGCTTAATCTGCTTTGTTGGTCAATGGCTTGTGATTATGTTACCTTGTAATTAATTATACTATATTTGATTTTAAGTTCTAGGTATTATTTTACATTATTGTTAATGTACTAACATTTATTTATCTAATACTTTGTGGACTTTTTAGGTTTTCAAGATTTTGCAATGCATATTTTAAAAATGCTATAGATTTGCCAATTCTGTATGTGAAATAAATTCCTATATGTGTAATAGTTATCTTTTAAATATTCTTTAAATAATGTGTATCTTTAAACCATATAGATGAGTGCCTACTTATCTTCATAATGTTTGAGAATGCTTTTTAGCAAGTACATGCATAGACATTTTTAGGTTTTGAAGAATGAAGATGAAATTTTATCTTCTTTTTGTGACAAGTAATTTTTTTCCTATCATACTTTTTGTCATTTGAAAAATTTTTAAATGCCATTTATTATTTTTTATAAAAATAATAATTTTTACTCATGCTATACATACACATGACTGTGATTTCATCTTTAGTCAATATTAATTTGACCAAGAAATCTTTGCCTTTCCATTCTCTGATGATACAGCAAGAAATACTCGCAAGATGCTAGTATTGTGGTATTGAAATTCTCAGCCTCCATATCTATAAGCCAATAAACCTCTGATCCTTAGAAATCACTCATTGAGGTATTTTGTTACAACTGTACAAACAAAGACAATGAAAACCCGAATTCAGCACTCTACGAAAAGGGATTCTCTATGGAGTAAAGAGATGGGATTTTTTCCTAGAATGCAAGAATCAACCCATGAAAATCAGTAAATGTAACACACAATGATGTAACAGTGCATAAAAAGCACATGGCAATCCCGATTAATTAAAAATAGCAAGATTCAATTTATTTTCACAGCACAAAACACTGAATCAGCTAGGAAAATAAGCAAACTATCCCAGTATAATAATGACCAGTCTTAACTGCACACAGGCAACATCATACTGAACAACGAAGGGCTGAATACCTTCTTAAGGTAGGATAAAGGAAAGGATACCTGCCGTCAACAAATGTATTCAAAACAATTCTGACAGTCTTAGCTATAGCAATGACATAAGAAAAACAAAAGGCATTTAAATACAAAAGGAAGTAAAATTAGCTTTATTTGTGGGAAAATTACTTTTATGTGACAAACACTAATACTTTCACAAAACTTATAAACAAAATTCTTAGCTCTAATTAGAAAATGCATTAAAATGGCAAGAGAAAAAAATCAACAAAACATGTATTTAAATTTGTATACAGAAAACTTATTCTGAAAAATAAAGCAAATAATCTCACAATTGTCAAAGGAATAAAATAGTAATAAATCTAGTTAAGAGCTTGATATGTGTATACAGTAAAAACTATAAAATATTGCTAAAAGTAACAAGAGAAGACATATATAAATGAAAATATACGTACTAATGGATTGAAGAGTTAATATTGTTAGGGTGTTTATATTGCCCAAAGCAATCCCTAACGAAGTCCCAGTAGCATTTTTATAAATATAAAAAATACCTTCCAATGCATATAAAATCTCAAGGGATCCAAAACAAATACTAAAGTTTGAAAAGCAGTAACAATGCTGATAGATTTACTTTCTATGAATATACATAATATGATCATGGTATAGGTAACAAAACATCTTGGTACTTTATCAGAGATTGATATAAATAGAAAAAAATAAAGATCAGAAATAAACCTTTCCATATATGTTCAAGTCATTTTCCAAAGGATTTCAAAACTACCATATGGGGAAAGAGAAATATCTTCAACAAATGGTGTTGGGAAAAATGCATATCCACTTATAAAAATGATGTTCATCCTTATCCTACATCAAATACAAAAAGTAACTCAAAATGGATAGAGTTTCTAATATAAGACTAGATGACAAAAACAGGACACACATTGGACTTGACAGTACTTTGTGGATATGACATCAAAATCACAGGTCACAAGAACAATAATAAACAAATGAGACTATGGCAAATTTTAAAACATTTCTGTGTGGAGGAATGCAATAAATAAAAGGTGTGAAAAGATAGCCTAGTAAATGAGAGAAAAGATTTGTACACCATGTCTTTACCAAGACTTGCTATCATTTGGATTCTGAGTGATCCTTTCACAACTGAATTATTGGAAACTTTAAGAGGCAGCACTTTCTGGGATGTCATTATGTTATTGGGTATGTCCTCTTAACAGGAATAGTTTAACTTGGCTTCCTCCTCACTCTTCTTTTTCTTCACAGCCATTATGTGAACTATCTTAATGTTGCGCTCTTTCTGTGATGTGCTACTTTGCTATAGGTCCCAAAACAATAAAGCCAATGAGTCATGAACTGGATTTTTTTTTTTTTTTGCTACGAACTGGAGCTTTTAAAGATGCTGTTGATATGGGGCAAGAGGAAACTTTCTCTTTTGTTGGTATGAATGTAAACTAGTCCTACCATTATGGAAATTCTCCAAAAACCTAAAAATAGAAACTCAGTTTGATCCAGTGATGTTACTCCTGGTTATAGTCTCAAAGAGTTAAAGACATGCTATAGTGACACATGCACATATATGTGCATAGCACCACAACTACTAATTGCTAAGTTCTGGAAACAGACTTCATGGTCATGAGTGGATAAAAAAATCTGTGGGTGCACAATGGATTAATACTCAGCCACAAAGAGCAAATCATATCATTTGCAGAAAACCAAATGGACCATGAGAACATATTGTTAAATTAAATAAGTCAGGCACAAAAAGATAAATAATGCATGGTTTCTCTTATATGAGAAACTGCTACTTGTGGCGATTGGTGCACAATTTGAAAGTGGCTAGTTTAGCATGTGTAAATATGTATTGTGTGATATTGGGTTTAAGGGTGTGACTAATTGAAGCCTGTTATGGTTTAAAAACTGGTGGTCAACTTAACACCAGCTGAATTAAATCAGCATGGTGCTGAGCATGAATGGTCCACCTGAGGAAAGTTTCCAGCATAAAGGGAGACATGGAGAGGACGAGCCAGGCATTGTGGGTTCTCCTAAGTGTTGCTGTCTGAGCCGTTGGCTCTCCTGGAGGAGCTCGTCATGACCAGCTTCCCCAATGCGAGTTTGGCCATTATCATCAGAGGAACTCGGGACCTTGGTGAGAGTGGCTGTTCACTGTGGGGCAGCTCTGGTCCTTATGTCATCGAGCATCGCTTCCTGGCTCTGCAGGGAAAGATGTGTGCTGTTTGATCTCCAGGAGAAGCTTGTCACACTGGCTTTCTGGCATGTACTCGACTGCCCTTATAGTCAGTCAGAGGAGCTCGGGTCCTCCATGCCGTTAAGGATGGCTGTGGTGCTTTCCAGGGCAGCCCTGGTCTTATTTTGAGCATGACTTGTCGGCTCCAGTGTAGAACCCTCAACCTACCAGCACAGCTCCTTCACTCCACTGGCATAGACATTGTAGCTTCCACTGCTGACCTTTGGTTCTTCCCAGTGCAGATCCGTAAAACAGACTGGCGTGAGTCTTTGTCGTGGGCTCTGGACCTGTAGTTGGACTCGTGGGAGGCATTCTCACAAGCTCTGGGTCTTCATCTGGACTCGTGGGACATTGCTGAGGGATCCAGGCCCTTGGATGAATATTTCGGGTCTTTAGTGTTGTGGACAGATTTCCTGCACTTTCTTGTGTTAACTCTGGGTGACCAACATAAAATAATATTATAAATTCTGTGTCCTGATACTAATTGTTCTCCTCACACCCCCTGACTACAATAAGGCCCCAGCATGAGTGTGGGTGACACCAATCAATAGACCTACAGAGAGATGGAATATGAACGGACCGAAGAAACCAAGCTGGCAGCAGCAGCTGCTGCCCTTTGCTCGTCACCCGTTCTGCCACACAAGGGGCTGCTTCTCCTCTGCGAAGCCTCTGTGCCATGCCATCCTGCTTTGGAACCAAGCAACTCCAGACTGTAACCTCTGTGAACTCTGAGCTGAAATAAACCTTTCTTCCTTTAACTTTGGGTGTTGAGTTTTTACCTAAGCAACAAGAGAAGTAACCAAGATTTTGTATAAGCAAACAAAACAGTAAAATAAAACAGAGGTGCTATGAACAAAACCCAGCAGACTCACTGGAGATGGGGAGTAGATCAGGGAAAGCGTGCTGAAGGTAAGGAGGGGAGTAAAGGGATCAAAACTGATCAAAGATGCTATAGATTTTACCAATGCCACAGAAGGAATATAAGCATTATGCATTGCAAACTCAAACTAAAAAAACTGAGCCAAATAAAACTCTCTGAAGTGGATTGTATCAGACATCTGATATTCTAATGAAAAGCTGATTAGAAAGTGTAATATTTTGAGTATCGAATAACTCAACATGAAATACGTTTGTTTTTAAAAAAAGGCCCACTTGACATTTTTCCAAAGATAATAAAACTCATGGTCAGTGAGCATAGGAAACTTATTCAGCAGCCCTGATCATCAGAATTGCAAATCAAAAGCAAAGTGGAATTTGAACTCCTACATATTAGTGTGGGGACATAAAGAATTAGAAATCACAAGTATTGGTGAGAATGTGGGTATAATGGGCAACTTGTGCACTCTTGAAATATCAAAGGCTCAAACCCCATGTGAGTGTATGTCCAAAGTACACAAATTTGGGTTTCAAAGGAGTTATTTTCCATCTCCTATTCATGGAAACTTTCTAAGTAATAGCCAAAGATAGAGACAACAAAAATGCCATGTAATAGCTGAAAAGAAAAACAAAGTTCAAATTGTCATATGCTGTCACATGAATGAAGCTCAAGGACATTATACCAAAAGACAAATGCCTTATAATTCTACTTAATGCTATATAAAATAGGTTAAGATAATCACATTATAGACTCTGTCTTTAATCTTAATAAAATGCACTCTAATACCAAGTATGACTGGTTTTCTTTTGTACTTACTACAAAATCAGTATATTTGTTAAGTTATTGCTTTGAAATTGTACAAGTATTCAAGATCATTGTCACCCTCTAATATGATGGATTGGTGTGATAAATTATGTGCAGTATGACACTAAATTTTATCCTCTCCTGGATACATGGTTTTTCTTTGGAACTTTGAGTTTCTCTTAGCTAAAAGGCAAAGTCTATTTACTGCACTGAACTGAATAATACTGGTAAACAACCAAGATCTCCTTTACAAGCTGTTGTGGATATTGGTTGCTGATCACATTCTTACTTTTTTTTTCTTTTCTCTTTTTTTTTTTTTTTTTGGACTGGGGATCGAACTCATGACCTCATGCTTGCCAGGCAGATACTTGTGCCGCTGAGCTAAATCCCCCACCCATCACTTTCATATTTACACATTTTCTGAAGAAATGCAGTTGATCAAACAGTATCTGCTAGTCAGCTCATGGCCAATACTTGACTGAAAAAGTAGGGGAGAACAAAATGGCTGTAAGGTAAAATCAATGCCTAGGAGCAATGTCTGCTCTAAAAAATTATCTGGAGCCAAGTTGGGGCCTGACTCAAGTTAACAGTGTTCTAAGTTAACTCACTTCATCTGTTTTTTTCATGATGTTTTAATTTTCTTCTACTAGATCAATCTTTCAATAAAACATTTTTCTGATCATTCCTGTGTATTGAAATAAATGGTTTTGTCACAAGAAACCACTAGGTTTTGAGGTTTTTTTTTTTTTAATATGGCATTATGAACTCAAGGAAACAGAGTCCAACAGAGGAAAAGAAATAGTATCTAGCTCTTAACAATGGTAAGCATAGGTCTATTCATTGATTACAAAAGCTACCAACATGCATGTTCATTTAAAAAACAGTTGGTTACAGAAGAACACATGCAACGTCATTATTTTCCTTAAGGAAAATAATCACTGGGCTCCATTTTGGAAATTTGGGGGGTACAGAAACACTGGTAGTGTCCTTCCAGGTTAACAATGACCATCTCCATGTGATGAGATTATACAAGGCATACTACTTTTGTCTTAGAGCTTACTTTTATGTCATTTGGTGTATATCATGAATTTTTAAAATATATGAATCAAAGTTCCTTACAGTTAGAAATTTGGATTTTGTATGTCTCCCTGCATTTTCAAAATAATTTTGCTGAATAATCTAGCTGAGCTCATCTCTTTTCTCTGCATATGCAATTTCTAGGTGTTTTTAGTGGGAATTCTTCACTCATGTATTAGTTTTGTAGGTAACTGACAGGCACCCAGGGATTTTCTTAATTTACATTTCAGGATTACAAAACTATTTCAAGGGCTGTAGGTGGTTCGAGGGTCAAGTATGATGTTCAATATCATTTTCTCTTATAACACAGTTGGTAGTTAAATGTCCTGTACTGAGGAATGTTTACAATTTAATTATTTAAATGTTCAAATGAGTTAAAGTTTATGAATAAGCCAGAAACATCACGATACTTGAGTACAATTTCAATGGACAGTCTGCTCAAAGACAGAGAGTGATCTAAATTGTTTGATTTTAAATGGAGCCAAAGTAAATAAAATTCTGAATTTAGGGGAAAAATAAGAGTTTTGTAATCCGAATTCAAAGAACAAGATACTTAATCTCTCCACTTCTTCCAAATGCTGTAACTAAATGCAAGTAAGGATAATAATACCTGAATTCCATTGAACAAATAAACCAATAAGTGCTTTGTATGACCTAGTAAGGCAGATGGTAGAACTAACAAGTACAGGTAAATTCAGAATTTGGAAGATGGTTATGTGAACTTGCTCAATATCTAGAGTTAGTAAGCACTTCACATGCTGCTTTGGCCCTGGTCTCTATGACACTTTAGTTCAAATTATTGATTTCTATCATAAATGCATTATTTAATAGAGTTAATTATGCAGAAGCTTCAGAATCATCAAGATGATATAAACATTCTTTAGAAGAGATCATACGGATCTTTTCATGAGTTATTTTGAGCTAGTCGTAGACAACAGTGAAAGTTC
>PVJX010040539.1:0-15146 GCA_004027295.1 Dolichotis patagonum | reverse complement strand
CTGATCTTATCTTCACTAATAGTAGCCCCAGGACCTCTTATTCGAGTGGGTTTTTGCGCTTTAGTTTCTTTCTGTGTTGTGAGAGTCTATCTCTCTCTGTTTGGGTCTCTCCAGGGTGTTTTATTCTGGCATTTGAGCTGTCTCTCTCAGAGAGGGTCTCTCTCCTGCTACCTACCAGTCCGCCATCTTGTCTCTTCCCAAGACAAGATTTTTTAAAATGGATTTCAGGGAGAAAATTGCAAATGTTGAGAAATGATCTTGCTTTTTTTTCTTATTTGATATTCTCCTGGTTTCCTGCAGTTCTTATTTGCTACATGCACACCAAAAACCATGCAACTAAGATGTCCCCTTTATCGATAGTTACGGCCCTGGTGGACAAGATTGGTAAGCAATATCAATTTCTATGCATACTTGGAATTTTTAGTAATTATAAGATATTGAGATTAGATGAAATATTCTTCTTTATGGGAAATTTTAATGTATATATCTATATGTGTGTGTGTGTGTGTATGTGTGTGTGTGTGAAAATATCTAGAATTGCATCATATCAAGATATAATTATGTGGAAGGACTTTTGCATGATTCTGGTTTTATTTTTATAGTCTTTGCACTGTCTATATTTTTTGAAACTACATAACAAATTTATTTGTCAAAAAAGTTATCTTAGTTTTGAAGGCAAGATAGAAATGTAGTGGAATTTGTCAAATTTTCGAGTGGTGTTGTCCATTTACAGCACAGAAAGTTTTTGCTATGGCTTGGACACAGACTGATTTTCTCTTCTGCAGATATGTGTAAGAAGAGCTTAAGCCCAGAACAGGACATTAAATTCAGTGGCCATGTTAGCTGGGTTGGGAAGACATCCATGGAAGTGAAGATGCAGATGTTCCAGGTATATATGCACCTGAAGATTGTCCACTGCTCAAACACAAGCAGATAATCTCAGTGGGAGAAAAGTTTATTTATGTATCTGTTCAGAGGCAGGTATGCAGCTCACCACTTCTAGATAAATCATTGAATGTTCAAGTCATACAGACAAGGTAGGTTAACATCTTCCACCTGGACAAAGACTGACACAGTATTTGATGTTTTTATCTTTTAATACTTACTTTTTTCTAATCATATACAACTCTGTGTTAAAGGTGCTCATTTCTAGTTTTCCCAAGAGGGATTTCACCAAAGTATGAGTTCTGTGAGTTAGTCATAGTTTCTGAGACACAATACCCAGCATCTACAGTTGAAAATAGGAAGGGTTTATTTGATTTAGGCTCACAGTTTGGACCCTGGGCAGCCGGCTCCAAGGCAGAAACAGCATGGTGGAAGGGCCTGGGTGGAGGAATGCTGCTGAGGTTTTGGTGGCCAAGAAGCGGGAGAGAAGGGTGGAGCCAGGGTGGGGATATTTCCTCCAGGCCACGCCCCCAGTGACCTGCCTCCAATCAGGCCCCCCTCCTAACAGCCGGGACACCACATGCGGCTCTTGGGCGCAGAACTAAACCATAACCACAGGAATAGGATTGATTGCTGCTAATTTCTTAGGCTTGCTATGCCGTGATCTACCACAAGGTACTCTCAACCAGAGGCATAAAAATAACAGAAATTTATTGTGTTAGTTCGGTAGCTTTAAGTTCAAAGTTCAGGTGTTGGCAGGGCCATGTTCCTTCTGAAACCCCTAATCCAATAAGGCCTACTACAGTGTGACCTCCTCTGAACTGTAAAGGTCCCATTTTCATTCATATATCTGCGGGTTCAGACTTTCACATATCTTACCACGGGGCACAGTGCAATCCTTAACAGTCATTTGGGTGGCAGGAAAAGCCCCTGTATTGAGCAAAACTGAGAATAACTTTATAAACAAACGACAAAATTTGACAGGTAATCCAGAGAAAATAATAGTACAGAAATTAAATATTTTTTAAAACTAGCCATTAACTCTTTTTTTTCCAAATCTGTTTTAAGAAATTAAATATTCAAAGTATTCCAAGATTCACAGTGGAAAACTTTTCTTTTTTGTCTTTTTGAGACAAGGTCTCACTATGCAGTTCAGGCTGGCGTTGGGCTCACTTTGTAGAGTATCATGTTAGGAAGCTGGCCCACTTTGTAGCCCAGGATGGTCTTGAACTCGCAATGATTCTCCTGCCTCAGCCTCCCAAGTGCTGGGATTATAAGCATGTGCCACCATGCCTGGCTTCACTGTGGAAAACTTGTTTAAGAATGGCTTACTCAGTTATGCCAAGGTATTCAATAGACCCATCATTTAGATGCATTTTTTTCTGCCAGGGAGCTACGAAGCATTTTATCTTTTGGTGGAAGAAAATTTTCTGCTTTCATAAAAAGCTTGAAACTTGCCATGTAGTGAAGTTATTTTTGAAAGTTTTTTTTTATTCTATACTATATCAGAGTAGGTGAATCCTTCAACTCTCACATTGATGTAACTGACAGTAATTCTGTTTAAATTTTTTGTCTTTTTTTAGTAATACTGTTTTAAAATAAAATGTAGTGAAGTTGTTGGGGTTACTTCTATGATTCGGTTTTAAAAATTATTCTTAGTTAATACTGAGCTTGCTCATTGCTACACAGAGCACATTACTGGCTCAGGTACTCTGTCTCTCTTTTTTTTTGAGAGAGGGTCTTGCTATGTAGTTCAGGCTGGCCTTGAACTCATCATGTAGCCCAGGCTGGCCTCAAACTCATATTAATCTTCCAGCCTCGGCTTCCTGAGTGCTGGAATTATAGGTGTGTGCCACCTGGCCCGGCCAGCGACCTGTCTTCTAAGGAATCTTGACAATTTAAATCTTGGAAAAATAGTTTGAAAACAAGATACAGGAGTGATTGAGATAAAACGTATGAAAAATCAGTATCAGACAAGTAAAAGTTTTTTTTAAAAAATTTGCATTCCTGACTGGCCAGTTGATTAATAAATTATGACTGGCGTGATCCTGTCTTCTCCAGAGAGATGGCCAGGAGATGAGCCCTCTGCCTCTGATTTGGGTAGACGTGGCTTCTACTCCACTGCCACTTTTTGGTCCTGTAACTGTGGTTAGTTACCTATCCTCGCTGAGCCTGTTTCCCAAGTGTAGGGGGGAAATAGAGTACCATGTTAGATGGCTGTGGGAAGGGTGAAATGAAGACAAACCCATTCATAGGAAGTACTTGGTATGGTTGCTGCCACACACTGACCGCTCTTGATAATAATGTGGATTTATTAGCAGCACCTTGGAGGCAGCGCCAAGTCATTATTCTAAGCTTGACCTTCACACTCCCCTTCCTGCCTGCACTTTCTGCTCCTTGATGTTGAGTGCCTTTCAAACTGCAAGCATCGGAGCCCAAGTCTCCCTTTGCCAGCCTCCTGTTGTCCCCAGCTCCAAACCTTTGTGATGACTTTAACTATTACCTTCCCCATGCAGCCCTTTGCCAGTTCCTCGCAGTCTGTCACTCACCCGTAGCCGCTCACTACAACTCTCTCCTCCCTGTCTTTGTGGCCCCCATGTTTTATTCAAGCCCTCACAGCCTCCTGCATGAGTGCCTTGTCTGCTCATTCATTTGCCTGCCTCTGTTCTCTGTGGACTTTACCCATTTTTACCAGATAAATCTGCCAAAGCTGATCTTGAATCCCCTTACTCCCCTTTCAGAAACCTTAGTGGGCTGCAGGGGCACACAGCTGTAAAGCCAGCTACTTGAGAGGCTGTATCTCAGAATTGAAAAAGGGCTGGGGGTGGAGCTTAGTGCTCCCTGGGTTCAATTCCCAGTACCACAAAAAGAAAAGAAAAAAAACCCCTGAAAAATGTCTATGACCCTTATATGTGGATTAAGATCAAAACCTCTCTGACTAGTTCGGGTCCAAGGTGCTTCATAAACCAGCTCCAGCCTGCCTTTCCAGGCCCTTCCTCGGCCTTCCCATCTGCACCCCCCAGCTGTGCCCCGCACAGCCGAGCTGCCTGCTCGGGAGTTACACATCTTCACACTCCCAGTCTCGGCACTCAGAACGCTCCCTGTAACAAAGCGTAATTGAAATTGGGAGCAAGTGAGTCTCACTGCTTATTCTTTTTCCTCTGCCTGAAATTCCGTGTGTCCTGGCTCCGCATAGCCACAGTCCCTTGTGCTTTCATATGACTTCATGCTTCATCCCTTCCCGGGCTTCCCAGCTTATGGCACCTGTTCCTTTCCCAGAGAGCTGCCTCAGGGCCTGCTGTCTGACCTCTGTCCTAGCCCCTGCCCCTCTGTCCTGCACAGCTGTGTGGAAACTTATTTTTTTCTCTGGTACTAGATTGTACGCTCTTTACCGGCAGGACCTGGGTGTGAGTCATTCAGCCCACTTCCTGGCATCTTTCATTTAACATTCACTTAGCAATTGTTCTTTTTGCACCGAGTCTGTGCTTAGCAGATAGCAGTGAGCAAACACAGCTCCTTCCTTTCAGTGTTTGCCCTCTAGTGCTCCGCGATGATCTGCCTCATTTATTCATTGGCAGACAGCGACTAGCTGTTATGTGCCAGTCTTTGTGCTGAGTTCTAGGTATGCAGATGTGAAGAAAGATGGTCTGTGTCCACACAGACTCACAATACAGTCAGGTGACTGCCACATAAATGATTGTGGTACATTATTATGTAGTATTTTGCAGTAGGGACACTGTTGGCATTTTGTGCAGGAATTTTATGTTTCAGTAGTGGGGATTGAACCTAGAGCCTTCACGCTGAGCTACATCCCCAGCCCTTTTTAATTTTTTATATTCAGACAGGATATCACTAAGTTGCCCAGGCTGGGCTTAGTTTTGTGGTCTTCCTACCTCAGCTTCCCAGAGTGCTGGGATCACAGGTGATTCTTTTTTTTTTTTTTTGGGTACCGGGGATCAAACTCACGACCTCACGCTTGCCAGGCAGGTGCTTAAGCCACTGAGCTAAATTCCCGGCCCCCACAGGTGATTCTTTTTAAATTTGTTTTGGTACTGAGGAGTGAACCCAGGGCCTCACATGTTAGGCAAGCATGCTTTTCCTGAGGTGTATCCCCAGCCCTGTGCAGCAAGATGGTTTGTTTTGCATTATGAGGTGCTTAGCTCCCCAATGGCTCCCCCACATCATCTGCACATTTCCAAACGTCTCCCCTTGGGATGGCATCTCCATAAACCAGCTCCAAATTAAGAAGCACGTGAAGGGAGGACTTCCTGCACTCTGATGAGCTAGGTCTCAGGACAAGGATGGAGAAGGAGTGGGACGGCTGGAAGCCTGCAGCCCATGAGGAAGGCGTCCAGCCAAGGTGTGGCTGTGGGGAGCTGAGCCTGCTGTGTCTCACAGCTCTCAGTTGTTAGCTGTGGCACAGGGCAGAGGCACAGGTAGGGGACAGGCACAGGCATCAGTGCACACTGGAGAGGAATCCTGGGCACTTCGTGTGCCCTGTTAAAGGGATTAGCCCAGGTACTGGCAGACAAGAGGAATTGCTAGGCATGGAGGCCAATGCCTGGAATCAAAGAAAGAGGAAGAGTTAGGGGGAGGGAGAAGGAAAGGAAGGCTTGACTAGGGGAGAGCATGTCAAGGTTGGTGATGTCAAGGTTGGTGAGACATTTCCCACTGCAAGGGCACGGGCAGCGGTGGCACGGGCAGTGGTGACCCGGCCGCCTGGAACTTGTTACAGTCCTCTTGCCTCATCAGCCTCCTGAGTGCTGGCATTACAAGTGTGTGTCATCACACTAAGCAGGAGGTACAGGCTTGTGGGGGCTAAACACTTCAAAACCTCAAAGAGCTGTGCAATGGAAACATTGAATTTAATCCACAGGACCATCACTGATCTTCCCTGTTCTTGGGAGTCCTGGGAGCTCTCGTGGACCGGGCTAAGGAGACATAAACACATGCCGGTAGCTGGCCACCACAGTTCCCTGAAGATACTGTGTCCCAGTGTGGTGAGGTCACCTGGGTAAATGTGCCACCAGGAGAAAGGATGGTCCCAAAGGAAGCCCAGGTTCTATGTGATGTGGATAGATTTCGTGGGCCGTGACACAGGTCTGTGTGTGACCTTTGTGCACACGTTTGGGTTTTGAGTTGTCCTCATCCTCAGAGTGCCTTGCTGCCTGGCATGTGCGGCACCCTTAGCAGGTGGCCATCAATGTGCGTGCGGGCGCCTCCTCTCCCTGTTCTGGAACCTTCTCAGAGTGCACCTGCTGTCAGAGGTGCTGTCAGAGGTCTTCCCCATAAATGCACTTCTTATATCTGCATTGTCTTTCCTTTGTTCTTTAGTTGCATGGTGATGAATTTTGTCCTGTTCTGGATGCTACATTTGTGATGGTGGCTCGTGATTCTGACAATAAAGGGTAATTGCTGTTTTTTCATAATTCTTTATTTTGAATAATTTCAAAGATATGTAAAACCAAAGAGAAGACTATAATGAAGTTCTGTATACCCATCACCTGGACTTAATAGCTAACATTTTTGCTAAATTTACTTTAAGATTTTTGCCAAATTTACTTCAGCTGTTTTTTTTAAGAACTAGTATTTTTAAAAGAAGAAATAATATTTTAAAACAGATCTCAGATATAATGCCATTTTATCTCTAAATACTTCAGTGTAGACATCTTTTTCAAATGAGGGTATTTGCATGTATTTATTAATTAACACCAATTAATTGTACACATTATGGAGTTCAGTGTGGTATTTTTGTACATATATAATCCATCCACCCTTTTCCCACGCGACCTTTCCAATTTCTAGTGACCACTGTTGTACATTCAGGTCAACTAGGTTTTTTTAAGCTTCTTGTCTTTCTATGTCTTGCTCGTTTACTTGAACATAATGTCCTTTGGCTTCGTCCATTTTCTCACAAATAACAGGATTTTATTTTTTATGGCTGGATCATACTCCTTCATGTTTATACCCATTTTCTTTATGCGTTCATATGGTGACATGCTCCTAGGTTGACTCCATGACTCCCTGTCCTAGCTGTCATGAATAGTGCTGTGGTAAATGTGGGTGTGCAGGTATCTCCGCTACACTGGTTCCATTTCCTTTGGATATAAATCTAGAAGTGAGCTCTATGGGTTCCATGGTAGACCCGTTTCTTTAAATATATTATGTTCTCCATAATAGCTGAATTTACATTCCTAACAGTAGTGCACACATATTCCATTATCTCTGTGTCCTTGCTGGCATTTTTTTTTTTGTAGTGGGGATTTAACCCAGGGCCTCAGGCATACTAGGCAATTGCTCTGCCACTGAGCTACCTTCATGACCCTGTTTGATTTTATTTTTAAAATAGGTCCTGCTAAATTGCCCAGGCTGTGATCTTTCTGCTTGGCCTTCTAAATATCTCACTTTACAGGCATGTACCTTCTTGTAGTTTTGATTTGCATTTCTTTGCTGTCTCTGAACTCACTATGCAGCGGCTGGCCTCAGAACTCCAAGTGAGCCCCCCCTGCCTCAGCCTCCCAAGTACTAGGATTATAGGTGTGTATCACCATGCCCAGTTTCGGGATTTTTTTCTTTTGAGATTTCTTCTATTCATATCATTTGCCCATTTTTAAATGGGTTTACTATTTTGTTAACTCTTTGTGTTGCTTTTGCCTAAAGATTGAACCTAGGGCCTTGTGTAGGCAAACACTCTTACCACTGAGCTACATCTTCAGCCCTTTTTATTTTGAGACAAAGCCTCACTAAATTTCCAAGGCTGGTCTTGAACTTGAGATTTTCCTGCCT
This sequence comes from Dolichotis patagonum, assembly GCA_004027295.1. Classification (NCBI taxonomy): domain Eukaryota; kingdom Metazoa; phylum Chordata; class Mammalia; order Rodentia; family Caviidae; genus Dolichotis; species Dolichotis patagonum. The sequence goes on along the minus strand of PVJX010040539.1, from coordinate 7,475 downwards.
CATCTTCCTGAGTAGCTGTGATTACAGGTGTTTACCACCCCACCAAGCCTATTAAATTTTTTTGAGTTCCTTGTGTATTCTGGATATTAGCCCCTTGTCAGGTATATAGTTTGCAAATCTTTCTTTGCACTCTGTAGGTTGTCTCTGCATTCTGTTGATTGTTTCCTTTGCTGTGCAGAAGCTTTTAGTTTGATATAGTCCTATTTGTTATAGTCCTGTTTGATATAGTCCTGTTGCTTTGTTTTCTGTTCTCTTGGGAGTATTTTACATAAAATCCTTGTTCAGCTAGGGATGGTGTTGCACACCTGTGATCTCAGCTCTGGGGGCCTGAGGCAGTTGGATTGCAAATTCAAGCCCAGCAACTTAGTGAAACTCTGCCTCAAAATAAACTAGAAAGGGCAGGGGATGTAGCTCAATGCAAAGACCCTGAGTTAAAAAAAGAAGAAAAAGTCAAGCATGGTGGCACACACCTATAATACTAGCACTCAGGAGGCTGAGGCAGGAGGATTGTCTCAAGTTCAAGACCAGCCTGGGCTACATAGTGAGATTAAGGCCAGCCTGAATTGCATAATGAGATCCTGTCTCAAAAAAAAAAACAAAAACCAAAAACAATCTGTTATTGATTTTGAATTGCTTTTTGTAAGTGGTGAGAGAGTGGGCTCTAGTTTGCTGCTTCTGCGTGTGGATATCCACTTTTCCCACATGCCTTTTTTGAGCACATTTGTCAAAAGTCAGTTGGATGCAGGTTTGCTCCCGGGTTTTCTGTTCTCTTCCATTGGCCCCTGTGTTTGTTGTTTTGCTTACAAAAGCTCAGTAGTATGTCAAAGTCAGGTAGTGTCATGCCAAAGACACTGTTTCTTAAACAATTACATTACTGGGCTGGAGACATAGCTCAGTGCTAGAGCAAGCATGAGACTTTGGGTCTGATCCCCAACACTGAGAAAAACAAAGACAAAATCCCAGGTTCCATTATCATGCCAAATAAACATACTAGTAACCGTAAATATATTATAATCTTCAGTTCATATTCAGTTTTTTCCAAATATATTTTTAATGACTTATTCAAATCTGGATTCAAATAAGGTCCACATTATGTTTGACTTTATGTCTCTTAAATTGTTATTTTTGTTATTGCTTTGTTTTGTTTTGGTACTGGGACTTGAACTCAGAACGTTGCACTTGCCAGGCAGGTGCTTGTGTGCTTGTGCCACTGAACTATATCTCCAGCCCTGTTTTTGTTATTAACTGCTTTATTGAGATACGTTACTGGGTTTTTTTCTTTTTTAAAACAGGGTCTTGCTATGTAGTTCAGGCTGGCCTTGAACTTGCTGTGATCCTCCTTCCTTGGCCTCTTCCCAAGTGCTGGGATTATAGATGTGCAGCACCACATCTGGTTTGCTTTCTTAAGATACAATTCACATATCACACAGTTGACCCATGGAAAGTGTGCAGTTTAATGGCTTTTGGTGTACTCACTGGATTGTGGAGTCTTAAATGTGTTTTAATCTGGAATAGTTTTATTTCCTTATTGCTTTCTTATTGTTTCATATCACTAACTTATTAAAAGACTGAGTTAGTTGCCCCATACAATACCCTACTTTCTGAATTTGCCTTACTGCTTCTTCATGTTTTTTTTTTTAACCTTGATTCTCTCTTCCTGGAGTATTGTGTAAACTGAAGTCAGATCCACAGCCTTGCATTAGATTCCTATTCAGCAGATTGGTGAGAGTACTACATTGGTGATATGCGTATCTCAGGTCTGATCATATCATTTAAGAGGTATAGGTTGTCCCACTCACAGTGATGCTAAGATTGATGTGTGCATTCAAATAATGACAGCTTGCTGGGCATGGTGGTGCACACCTGTTATCCTAGCACTCAGGAGGCTGAGGCAGGAGAATCACTGTGAGTTCGAGGCCAGCTTGGTCTACTTAGTGAGCTCAAGGCCAGCCTGAACTATATAGCGAGACTCTGTCTCAAAAAAAGTAGTGACAGCTTGATCTGTCATTGTGAAGTGCAGTTTTTCCTCCTGTGATCCACAATAGTTATAGGATGTACTTTGTTAGTCTGTAACCAGCCAGTTCCCTGTCAGTCTTGTTCCAGTGCTTTTAACATCTGTGGGTGATCATTGCTGTAACATTTGCATTAGGGTATATAAAGTAAGTTTCCTATTCTGTCATTTCTTTTATACTTGTTAGCTGACATTATATAAAAGTGAGCTTTCCCTTTTCAATTAGGGCCGTTTGGTTTATAAAGGAAAGTCGGGATCAGTGTTCTGACTTTGCCCTTTCTTTATACGTTTTCAGAATAAAGAATTGGTTCATTAGTTAGTGACATGGTTTTCCCACCTTTCTTTCATTTTTTAGAGAAAGTATCTGTGAATCCACAGTTTATTTCAGTAAGTTATAGTCATGGTTCTTGATGCTCAGGGTGTGCCACCTTCGGTCTGTGGGGGCTCACATGTCCTTCGAACCTGTCCCCATTAACCTCTGACACCTTCTGCTCTCCAATAAAACAAGGTGCCTTAGGCTTATTGTACATGTTTCCTGCCAAGCCCAGAATGAGCCACTTCTGCAAGGAGCCCTGGGGTTCCTTTAAGTGGGAACTGGTATAGAGATCAAACTCTGGGTACTGGAACTATTTACTGCTATAAGTTTGTCCTTTTTCCCTAGGCCTTCCTAGTGTGCAGGGCCAGGATGTATGTTAAACAAAAACCTCCTGAGTTTACCTCCTGAGTGTCATTTCCAAGTCAAATTTTACCAAATAGACTTTACCTTATTTGACTTTATTTTTTCTCTGAAGTTGAATTCTTGGTTCCCAGTAACAGTTATGCCCAAAGCATCCAAACTGAGCACAGCTAACTGTGGAGCTGGGATGGGGCAGGAGGGAGTGTTACCGATTGCTCCTAGCACAGGACAGAGTCTGCGGCCTAGGAGAAATCTCATTTATATTACAACTCGATTTAGGAGTCAGCAGTGAGAATTCTTTTCTGAGATATGCAAAGCTTGCTTGGAAAACCAAGTTGAGACTGACAAATGTCTTGTTGACACTGATGTGGGCAAAGAATCTTCTCTCACTCCTCCTACCAGCCCCAGCTGAGTGCTGGCCTGTGGCTCCTCTTCAGGCTCTGAGGCACCGCTTCGGGTTTCTCTGCCAGGTGATGAAGTTCAGCTTTCTAGGCCGCCATCTAAGTTCTTCTCTTTCTACTATTCTTTGTTTTGTTTTTGTTTTTTTGGATTTTTGAGACAGAGATTGGTTATGAAGTTCAGGCTGGCCTTGAACTCACTATGTAGCCCAGGCTGGCTTCAAATTCACAGTGATCCTCCTGCATCAGCCTCTTGAGTGCTGGAATTATAGGCATGTGCCACCAAGCCCAGCTTCTTTCCACTAGTCTTTAGTCAGATCTTTGGGGTCTTTTTTAAAAAGACGTTTTATTTATTTATTGGTTTTGGTTTGTTTGAGACAGGGTCTTAATATGCAGTTCAGGCTGGTCTTGAACTGGCATATCCTTTTGCCTCAGCCTCCTGAGTGCTGGGACTTTAGGCATGAGCTACAATGACTGGCCAGACCTTTGGATTTTGTCAGTGTTCTCTTTTCCCTTAGTTTTTGATGCTTACAGAAAAGTAGAAAGACTAATGTAACAAATTCATGTTCTTTCACCTCAGTTCACCCATTAACTTTATACTACATTTGCCTGACTCTGTTGTCTTTTATTAACTTACACATATTCACAGTTTTTTCTCAAATCATTTGTAAGTTAAGTTTGATTCTGCTTCACCCATTAATAGTTCAACATGTATCTTCTAAGAACAAGGTAATTCTATGTAACCTAAATTCTTTATTATATCCAAGAAATTTAAAAATGACATTATCAGTTATATTACCTAATATGTAATCAATTCAGATGTCACCAGTTGCTCCTAAAATATCCTTTATAGTTTTTTTCCCTGATTCAGGATCCAGTCAAAGATCTTGTACTGTATTTCCTTATATTTCTTTAGAAGAATCCCCTTGTGATTTTCTCTTTTAAGGCTTTTTTTGAGAAAAGGTCTCATGATGTAGTTCAGGCTGGCCTTGAACTCACTATGCACCCCAGGCTGGTCTTAAATTTGAGATAATCTTTTTGCCTCAGCCTTCCTAGTGCTGAGATTACAGGCATGTGCCACCATGCCTGGCTTTGGCATTGACATTTTTGAAGACTTCTAGCCAATTATCTTGTAGAATGTTATAAAACCTTTGAAGTATTTGTTTCCTTATGATTAGGATCAGGTTAGGATTTTTGGTAAGCACTAGTGTCTTTTTTATTTTTTAAAATTTTTTATAACCTAAACTTTCTAACATACAGATACGTTTATAACCAGAAAGCTCCCTTAGTTGTTCCAGTGTTTATGTGTAAGGTAGCTAGGACTTACTACCTCAAACAAATTTTAAAACTAGTAATTGTTGATCTTCAATTTTTATTGGATAATGGCTCACTTTATCTTAAACTGAATTCTTTTCTTTGTTTTTTTAGGCCGGCATTTGTAAATGAACTCATCCCTGAAACCCCAGAGGAGGAAGAGCTTTTTAGACAAGGAGAATGTACATTAATTTGTTTATACTAAAAGAAAATCTCAGAGTACATCAGTTATACTTCAGAAGATTATTTAAGATTATATATGGACTCTTCCATATATAATCCAGTCAAATGTCTTATTCATGCTGAAAATTTTTTGGAAGTAAAAATACTCTATTTTTTGTTCCTTGTAGTCCATAGTTTGAGCACTTTTATTGGTCAAAATTTATTAAGTCCATTGTTTTCTCATTCTTACTGAAATGGGAATTGTCTAAATGGGATAACTTCTGGTCAGGTCTCTAGATGAGGGTGATGCCATTACACTGGGCCAATCACATTTCCAGCTGATATCAAAGACTCATGGGAAATTTTGGGGTGGGGGTGCTGGGATTGGAACCCAGGGCCTTGCACATCCTAGGCAGGTGCTTACCACTTAGCTATACCCTGAGCCCTTCACTGGAAATTTTTGTTGGTCTCTGTAGTACTTTCTTGGATGCATGTATAATTTCTCATGGGATTTGATGGGCTCCAGGGCCCCCCAGGGTAGGCCCTATGCTGTAGTAACCGCCTACTCATGGCTCCTTCTTTTCCCGTGTTCCAGTGAACAAGGGAAGGAGGATTGCCCTCAGCTCTGCCTCCTTACTGAAAGTGGCTCCCAGTGCCCAGGAGAGGACCACCATACACGAGATGTTTCTTAGCACACTCGACCCAAAGTAAGTTAGGATGCTGAGAGTTTGGGAAAGTGCTGAAGCCTTGGCCTTCTCCAGAGCCACACTTGCTTGAATGTATTGAGAATTGTTTGCAAAGTTTTTTTCTTGGCAGTGAAACCTCCTAATAGTGGGGTGTAATTAATCTCCATTCATACAGGACTATAAGTTTTCAGAGTCGAGTTTTGCCCCCTGGTGCAGTGTGGATGGAGACTACAAAGCTGAAGAGCTTGGAAGTTTGCCACCCTCAGGTATTGGAATTGAGTGAGAAATTGTCTGAATAGGTTTGCCTTCATAATATTTGTCCGAGATCTGATGCACCTTTAAACTGACCTCTTTTCTGTAGTACTATTAATTCCTTTGTTCTGTGTATGAAGGTGGCCATTCTTTTGTATTTATTAGTACTTATTTATATCCTCTAGGAACGAAACATTTTCAATCGGATCTTTGGTGGTTTCCTGATGAGGAAAGCGTATGAACTGGCATGGGCTACTGCTTGTAGCTTCGGGTGAGTTAGATTTAAGGCAGTCTTAACCTCCGAGAAGCAATTTGTACCATTTTGCTAAAAAGGAAATGTTTTGGACCAGCCTGGCTGTTTGAGAATACCATATGTTATTTACTTATGTATTTATTTTTGCAGTGCTAGTGATTGAACCCATGGGCTTGAGCATGCTAGGCAAGTGCTGTACCCATGGAACTATACCCCAGGAAGGAAACGGGCTATATTTTTAAATAAATACCACACTGATACCAGCTGGGTCTGACATCCATTCTAGAAGAGAAACACACTGAGATAAAATGTAGAAAGGAAAAAGAGATAGTGATTTTGGCCCTGTGTGGTCACATGCAGCGTCTTTCCCCATTCATCACTTGTCTGATCATTTCTCCCTTCTCTAAGTTTGTTCTTTGTTCATTTGTATTTTGATTCAGTTGAATGTTAGGGGAAAATTCGACATCATCCGAATTTTGAACTTCTCTCCAAATTCTGCCTCTTTTCAATAGTGGTTCCCGAGCATTTGTGGTAGCCGTGGACGATATCATGTTTCAGAAACCTGTTGACGTTGGCTCATTGCTCTTTCTGTCCTCACAGGTAGGTGTGTGATAGGAGATGAAAACTTCCCCCTCCCAAATGAGCTGCCTAACTGGTGTCTGTCATCTTAGGTGTGCTTTACTCACAACAATTACATTCAAGTCAGAGTACACAGTGAAGTGGCGTCTCTCCAGAGTAAAGAGCACACGACCACCAATGTCTTTCATTTTACGTTCATGTCGGAAAAAGATGTGCCCTTGGTTTTCCCCAAAACATACGGAGGTAGGTGGCTATAATTGAGTTTTCCTGATGAAGGCAAGAAATTCTAAAGAAATGTTTTCCTGTTTTGGTGAGGGTGAGGGGTGGGGGTACTGTATTGAGGATCAGACCAAGGGCCTTACATGTGCCAGGCAAGTGCTCTCCAGAGAGCTCCATCCCCAGTCTTCTTTCTAAATTGCTACAGGAAGCTTGCCCATGCCTGCTGGCCCGAGAATATGTCTCCAGGAGAATTGGCTTTTGAGGTTCTGCAGCTCTAAAAGCCAAAGACTCCTCTGGGCATGGGCCTCTGTTGAACTGCCCACCTGACTGTTGTCTGCCTGGCTGGTGCCAGGGTCATCGATCCTGGTTCAGGACCAGTCTAGCCAGAGGAAAGGGACAAGGAGGTGTGGCCCGCTGCCCTGGGAATCCTGCATTCCCGAGGCTCAACAGAGTGCCCCTGTTTCCAGTTTCACATGTTCATTGCTGTCCCCAAATAGTCAACTTTATGTGATTTTCTGAAGTGCTGCAAAGTTCTCCAGGGTTATCTTTCTTGTGTTCCAGAGTCCATGTTGTATTTAGACGGGCAGCGGCATTTCAACTCCATGAGTGCCCTGGAGATCTTGAGGAAGGACCACCCTGTGGATCTCTAGGACACCTCCCTTGTTGCGAAGCAGCCTCCACCCACAGTGACTAGTGACACCCGATGAAGGCCAAGTGGATGTGTCAGCATTAGCATTGCTTCTCATCCTCCTTGGGGAGGAGAAAGTATTCAGCTTTTACGATGGTCGGAGAAGCAGAATGAGACCGTGACCGGGTGGGGCTGAGGGGACCGTGTTATTCAATAATAAATCCGTTCAGAGCTGCATTCATTGTGAACCTGTCAGCTTGCCCTTGTCTACTAGAGGAACTAGGGCAGAATACCCTT
>PVJX010040538.1:0-15149 GCA_004027295.1 Dolichotis patagonum | reverse complement strand
TTTTCTGAGTTTCACTGCAATGCATCACGCTGCTTATAGACATCTTCATTTCAAGGCAGCTCGATTCAATTGAGGTAACTTCAGGAAACATAAATCTTTATGCATGTTCAACACTGTGCCAGGTGCTTGGGGATTACCAGATGAACACAACCAAGTACCCAGTCCCAAGAATTTTAGTGATGAAATCATATATGTCCACAGACAGCCATACTGCAGTATCACAACTGACAAAAATTATTGGTACAAAGAAATAAAATATTTTAACTCTGCCAAAAGGGATTAAGGAGTTTAGAAAAAAAAAAAGAAGACCTTTAAATCAGATATTGAGCAATGAGTAGGAGGTGAAGAGATGAAAATAATGGGAGAAAATTTCTGTAGTTTCAAAGCACAGCATGGGTATTGTGTGTGTGCCTGCAAAGAACTAATGTATTTAGCAAAATGACCAAGTATATAGCAAAATGACCAAGTTTGAAGAGATCTGTATCATCACTAGGGGTTCCCATTCATATTTTGAGAAAGTAATTAGCATGATTTAAGGATAAGATGGTAATGATTTCATGATTAGCATAGTAAAAAGTAGTTTGATAAAAAGATGGAACAAATGTAAATTTTTAAAAATTATAACTGTGTGAATGTCCAAGACAAACTTTTAAGACCAGGAATTAGGAGTAAATAATTTGAAAAGAACACTTTAATGCTATCTGCAAGATTTTGAAAAGTAAGGTGCGTGTTCAAGGACCGGTGGCAGTGGTTGAAGAATGGAAGATAACAAGAACGACTGAGATACTCAGCTTGAATACCACCGATAGTGATTTCTCGGAAAGGTAAATTCATCTGTCAATGTGTTGGTGTTTGGTCCTCCAGGTGCATGCAGCAGAAAGTAGTAGAGGTAGTTAGTTTCAGTGAGAGGTGGTGGCAGGAGTAGACCTTTAGAAGCACCGGCATGAATATAGAATCAAAGAATTCAGAGTGGGTAAGTTATTCAGAGAAAGAATACAGGAAGAGAGGAGAGGCGGTGATATAGCTATTACCTCCCCCATCAATGTTTAGTAGTCCAGTTTTGTAACATGGAATGCATGAAATGTTGTCTCTTCAAATCCTTTTTCCTTGAGTTTTTCTAGGTAAGATGTATGAATTTCATGCAGCAATTCAAAAAATTTCCGTCTTTCGCATAGAATGGCTAATGGGAAGGAAAAGCGGAAGACCAGGCAGGAGCGGTTTCACTTGAAGAACTTGCTGATTTCTTTTTCTTTTTATCAAAGACACTGATTATTCTTCCTGAACTCAGGTTTCCCTTTAGTCCTGTATTTCTGTTATTTGCAACCACGTTCTTGCTGTCGCTGCGTAAGCCTCGGTGCCACGGTCTTCATCAGCTTCCGTGTTCCCATTGACCTTAGATTATTTCCCGCACACATTCCATTTTCATCTCCAGCATCCCGCCCATTTCCTCCGCGGTCCTCACACCTTCTGCCTCCAGCGCTGCGTGACTTCCTCACTGTTTTCACCTGCCCTTCTCCCGCCTTCTCAGCACAGATGCACTCACCTTGTGATGACAAAGGCTTGCAGAATTTTCACATTTTGATTCAGTTGAGTTCAGGCTGCTTTATTGTTGCTCAGTCTTTTGCAATACTATTCTGCCTTCTCTGTTCAGCCTTTTATGATTACTGGTCATTCTGCATCGTCCAAAATAATTACTATAATTCTGGCATTAACACAACTTCTCTCCTTTTGTTTTCCCTGTCTTCTTTCTCATTGTGTGTTTGTATATCATGTGCTCAAAATCTGTTTCCTGTGGCATTGGTTATTTGAACCCTGTCACAAACATTTTGATATTAGTGATATTGTGTGTGCTCCTACCCCTAATCTGGTGGCCTCCGAAAAGCAGGGACAACCCTAACTTCTCCCTTTCTAACGCCATGACTCTACACAGAAAGCAAAAATGTTTGCTTGTGTTTCTTAAGAACATAAGTAAAAATAGTAATGAAGTTTTTACTTCTGAATTGTGAGAAATTTTTCAAAGGATTTGGTGCAAAAAAGTGTTTTTCCAATAAAATAGTGTTATATTGCCCACATCCTCCTTCAAAATCCTTTTGAACAAATGAACCATCCAATATTTCTAACCAAAATTACAACTGGGTAGCACTCTTTTGTTGTTTTTACTTATTTTTATTCTATGGGCTGTTAGACATTTCAGTGCAAATCTCAGTGGGTCGACTCTCCTAGTTTCTCCCTTTTGGTGCAGCAGATCCACCCACATGAAGTGATGGAAATATGGATCTGGTTCTAATTATTGTTTTTGTCAAAATCTACAGAGTAACTCTGGTTACCTGATGCACCCGAGGCTCACTTGAGGCACTCAGATTACTAACGGGTCCTGAATCATATTTAGAGTTGACTATTCTGCATGCATGTGAAATATACTTCTTCTTATAGAGAATAGTCCTTTAGGACTACTTTGTTTTTACAGTCACCTCCATGTTTTTCACGTTTGCCGTATATTTTAAGAGCACGTCTGAGTATCCTATATTCTCTTTACATGCACAACTCATCGCCTGGCTTGTGGGTGCTATGCTGAAACTCACCTGTGCAGTTTAATTCATGCCTTTCTTTGGTTAGGAACATTTTCTGTTACTCTTACCCATAATGAATGATTCCCTATTTTGGATTGATATTACTATCCCTTTATAAAAGGTAGCCTCACATTATTCTTGTTGAAACCCATTATATGCATTGCCACTATTATTTTGAATTTTTTTCTCAACCTGAACGTTGTTAAATATCTCTGCTAACCTACAGTACTTTTATATTGCTGAGGACACTGATGAACTTTAAAAAAATTGTTCCCAGTATTCACCCTGGCAGAACACTGCTTGCTATGTTCCCTCAGGGTGACATTATTCTTATGAAGGAAATTTATTCTGAATGACCCTCCAACTAGCAATTAGGCAGCCTGGGCCATAATTTTCTCATTGAACTGTTAATGGCATAATGAGGTAAAGAATGTAAGGCTTCCCTGAAGTCAAAGGGGCTCTGTTGTCTCTCTTGAAACTACCTATCCTGTCATTTCTTTGTAGAGGATTGGTCTTCTAACTGTACAAAATGCTGACACAGGCTTTGTGGGTTCCATCACCCAGTAGTGATGTTCTCAGTTTGGTCCTCTTGTGAATAGGATCATTCTTGGTATAACACATTTGGACCTGGACAAAGGATGAAAATTCAGAGGATTATAGAAGTACACTTTTTAATATCAAAATAGTTCTGATTATTTCCCCCTAAGTGAGGCAAATGCCTACCAAGAGTTCCACAGTTTTACACTGGACTGGTCATTGTCTTTCTAATAGTGAGAGAATAGAGCTCTTTGGTTGTACCAACATTTTAGGCTCTATTTATGCTGTGTAGCTGTCATGCAACATGTCAGAGGAGCGTGTAGAAATCACAGCATGGTTTTATTCTTTGTGTAAGAGGTCATTTCTTGAGTGTTCACCATATTCTATACACTTTCTTGTAATGCCTATCTTGTATATCAGCAACATGAATCACACTGCAGCAGCAAAAGGGCCCTTTGGAGTAACGTATGGCATAGGACAGTTGAGATGTCAGAAAATAATTTTCTTCTGATGCCGATCTTATTATACATGGTCAGACACGCAGAGATAGCCAAACACACTGGTGTGTAATTTGATCGTGCATTGCCATGAATTGTCCATGTCACCCAGTATATATACATGGTCATGTTTTTAGTTATCTGAAGTGACTCCAAATAATGCCACTGAAATGATCAGGGATTCCTGTGAATGCATTCAGTACACACATTCCCAAAAGTGTCCCAGCTTTTATGTGCCCTGGAAAACTACTGACTCGAGTAGATTTTCTTGAACAAATCTGTGGAGTTTGTACCTTTGCAGTAGCTTCAAAAATGCAGGTATCACTTCTGGGATAACATGGCATTTGAGTTTCATTTGCATTTTACTGAACTATTAGATATTTTACATTTTTTTACCATATCCTTTTTTTTTTCAATTTTTTTTCTCATGCAATACTTCTAAATAGGAGCTCTAATCTTACAATAACTTGACTAAGATTGATTTATTTATTTTACTATTTTAAAACTCAGCTTTTGTATTTGATTATCATTTCTGTGGCTTCTGTGTTCCTTAATTTCTGGTGTCTTCTATGTTTTACCTTTTCTGCTGAGAAATTAGTTTTTCTTTCGAAGGTCTGATTATGTGGTTTACGTCTAATGTTCTTTACTTGTTCATATTGTAGATTTAATTTTTTCTAAATTTTCTTTTATTAGTAATAAAGATATTTGGAGCTACCAACTGCAACAACACTTTTGGTCACACACTTAGCTAGTAGAGGGACAGACTTTTTCAGTACTGTAACAAATAGATCAAAAGACACAATGGATCAAACAGCATTATGCAGTGTTTCATTTTGAATTAACAATCTGGCTAGGTCCAAGCCATTAGATGGCACTGCTTTACAACATGGTTCAGGAATTTAAGTTCATTTTATTTCTTATTCTGATATTTGAACAATATTTTCTTCCTCTCTAAACTCAGCTGAAAGACATTACAGTCTTAGATCCTGTCCACATGAAAGAAAAAGAGGAAGTGCCCAGTTTAAGTTACTTTATCTGGATGACAATGTCTAGATGTTGCATCAGTAATTTCACAGAATTCCATTGGTCAAACAATAGCTTTGTAGACAAACCAAATTACAAAGCAAGTTGGAGAATGTGCTCTTTAGCTTTAAGAACTTGTAAATCAGCATATCTTAACAATACTTTAATTTTTACCACTTCTAAAATGGTTTATAATTTAATTTACCCCTTTGATTCAACAGTTACCTAAAGAATTTTAAAATTTTAGGCTCCCAAGGGACTTTCCCTAAACTGCTGTTCAAATAAACACTGAAGAATAGTCAAAAACTCTTGGGTAAAGTCTGCGTCTGTCATCTAGTTCTCATCCTCTCTTTTGAGTTTGTTTCTCATAAATAAAGCATATCACAGGTACCTTAATAGTTAAAATATACATATTTCAATATGAGTTTCTAACAGATATAAACTTTTAAAATCATAAAAATAATACCACTATCTCACTCACCAACATTTTAAACAATTGCTTGTGGTGTTTGAAACTTTTAACATACAGATAGATTTGATTTGCTAGCATTTTGTTGTGGATTTAAAAATCTATATTCATCAGGAATATTTTCCTCTAATTTTCTTTTCTTGTAGCTCCCTTGTCTGGTTTTGGTATCAGGCAAATGAATGCCTTTTAAAATGAGCTTGGAAGAATTTCTGCATCTTCAGATTTCTGAAGAGTTTGAGAACATTTTACATTAATTCTTTAAATGTTTGGTAGAATTGATATGTGGGCCTCCTTAGACATGGGATTTATTTTTCTATGATGTTTTAATTACTCTTTTAGTCTTTTATTTCTTTCTTGGTCTAAGATGATTTCCTATTTCTTCATGATTTCTGGTTATATTTTTATTTTGAGAAATTTATCCATTTTTGCTAGTTTATCCAACTTATTGATTTATAGCTGCTGAGAGTAGTCTCATATTTTTGAATCAGTTCAGTGTCTCCCCTCTCATTTATACTTTTATGTATTTGAATTACCTTTTTATATTGAATCTGGCTAAAATTTGTAAGTTTTGTTTATGCTTTCCAAAAATACCAATTCTCAGTTCTGTTCGTATTTTCTGTTTAATTTCTAGTCTCTATTTCTTTATTATTTTGTATTTGCTTCTTGCTAAATGAGGTTAGATTTACTTCCTTTTCTAGTTCCTTCATATGTAAATTTAGGTAATTATTTATTATATTTCTCTTCATAAAGACATGTATTGCCCTAATCTTTCATTTTGCAATTATATGTGCTGTGACCTATAACTTTGGATAGTTGCACTTTCATGTGCTTCAAGGTTTTAGGCTTTTGGTCTTGTTTAAGGAAAATATTAACAGCGAATTTGTAAATTTTCCAATTTTCTTCCTGTTATGGTTTTCTAATATTTTAGGGACATACTCACCACACTGACTGGAGCCAACTGAGATCTTGTTATGGTGAGGCAGTCACTTAATCTCCCTTCAAGGTAGCACAGATAGTCCACTGTAGTCCAAGATTCCTCTGGGTGCAGAGTTCCAAGTTTACCTGGTGCACGCTGGGATTCTGCTGCCACCACTGCCTGGGTGGGCGCAGTCAGTGCCCAGGGTGGGTTCCCAGCCAGCTGGCTGCTTGGGGTTCCCCGAGCACAGTCCGGTTCTCCTTCATCATTCTTAGACAGCTAAGGATCAGTTACATTTACCAGCAAGCTCAGGTTTCCCACCTGCTAGTTGTTAAAGTAGTAGAACCATTGAACACTTCAAACACTGAAACAATCAGAATAGCTTTGTTACAGACTAGAAAAGATTCTCTTGTGGGCTCAGAGAATACTGAGTCCACCACTTCTTTAGATTATTTTCAATGTAACTATACATGTAGCATTGTCAGAGTTGTTGCTTTCATATATTTTCATAATATTAGAATCATTTCATTTCAATTTAAACTCTTTTTATCCTGTGTGTAAGGCAAGTCTAATGGTTACTGTTCTTCCAGTATTTTTTTTTTTTTGTGGTATCAGAATAACTTTATCCTCACCTTATGTTTGAAGGTCAGTTTACCAAATTATAGCATTGTGTTTTGGCATTTTTGTCAATATGTTCATTATGTCATTTCATTACCTCTTGACTTCCAAAGTTGCTATGGATAGCCTTACAAAAGTTCCCTTGCATGTGACATTTTGTTATAGCTTGCTGCTCTCTTGGTTTTTTACCTTTGATTATTTGGTTAAAATACATATTTCAATAACCTTTGGGTTGAACTTGATTGTAGTTCATTATATTCTATAAATATGAATTCCCACATCCCTCTCAAGGTTTGGGAAGTTTTTCAATCATTTAAAAAATATATTTGAACCTTTCTCTTATCTTACAAGATTGCCATATAGAAATATTCATATCCTTTATGGTGTCTATTGGCAAATGTACCAGTCAACATTGACTGCTGGAGAAATAATTGGCTCACAGGAGCATGATACTCATTAGTGCAGTAGTCCATGGGTGTCTATAGCTGAATGTCTTGTCAGGAGATGAGGTAGGTTTGAGCTTGGTCCCCAGGACTGTGAGTTTGAAGGTTATATCTAATTGGTGTTTTTCTTTTATGCTTTTCTTCCCAGCCAGCATGAAGTGAGCACTTTATTACAGCATGCTCTGTGCCATGAGGTGGCTGACTCAGAGCCAATCTACTGTACACTGAAACGTCTGAAACTGTGAATCAAACAAGCTGTGTGTTCTTAAGAAGTATATATCAGGTATTTTGTCTCAGTAATGGGAAATCTGACCAATAGAGTCATTGGTTTCATTTTTTTTCTTTCTTTTCTCAAATTGTCTGTTACAGATTAAAAACTGGTGGTCAACTTAAAGCCAGTGGAAATAAATCACCATGTTGCTGAGCATAGATGTTTCATCTGAGGAAATTTGCCAGCATAAATAGAGACGTGAAGAAGGAAGGCATTAATGCATTGAGGCATTGTGGGTTCTCCTATGTGTTGCTGTTTGAGCCGTTGGTTCTCCTGGACAAGCTCTGGCCCTCACATCAAGCATTGCTTCCTGGCTCTGGAGGGGAAGACGTGTGCCGCTTGGTCTCCAGGATGAACTCGTCACACCGGCTTCCTGGCACGTACTTGACTATGCTTGTTGTCGGAGAAGCTCGGGGCCTCCGTGTAGCTGAGGATGGCTGTGGTGCTTTTCAGGACAGCCCTGGTGTTTGTTGTGAGTGTGACTTCTCGGCTCCAGCATAGAATCCTCAACCCAGCAGCACAGCTCCCTCACCCTGCTGGTGTAGACTTCCTAGTTTCCACCGCTGACCTTGGGCCTTCCCAGCATGGATCCGTAAAAGGGACTGGCATGAGTCCTTCTTGTGGGCTCTAGACCTCCAGTTGGACTCGTGGGAGGCACTGTCATGAGCTCTGGGTCTTCATCTGGACTCATGTGAGACACTGTTGTGGGATTCAGGCCCTTGGCTAAATATTCTATGCCTTCAGGGTTGTGGATATGTTTCCTGCATTTTCTTGTGTTAACTCTAGGTGACCATCATAAAAATAATACTATAAACTCTATGTTCTGATTCTAATTGTTCTATGTACAACCCCTGATGACAACACTGTCTAATTTCAAATGAACCACATTTGAATCCCTGATCCTTCCTTATGACTTAATCTGTGTTTATTTAAAACTCTGTATTGATTTTTCCAATTATTTCATAGTTTTCTTCAGCTCCAGGATTTCTATTAGTTCTTTATTAAAGAAGTTTAATAAAGTTTATTATTTATTAAACTTCTCATTTTGTTCATTCATTATTTTCCTGAATTCATTTAGTCATTTCTTTGTGTAGGGTTTTTTCTTTTTTGCAAACGTCTTTGAGTGTTTTGATTTGGTAAGCAATTTAGAGCTTTCTGAGTGGGGAATCAGTAATTAGTTTTCTATTCAGTTTTTTTCCATAGTATTGTGTTTGTCTGATTTTTCATAATCTCTATCTACATGCTGGTCTTCACTGGAAGGAACAAATACTTCTTCCAATATTTATAAAACAGTTTGAGCAGGTAGAGCTTCTTATGTTAGGTCCTTGGCAAGGTAGAATTGAATGGAGTTGAAGCCAGCTCACATAGTTGCCAATGAGTCCAGTGGGATCCTAATTGGTGAGCCTGTTGCTAACATCTCGTGTGATTAATTTCGGGCCTCTCGGCCATAGGATGGCCTTCAGGAACTTGGTAGGCAGGACTGGTTATGTGATGATGGCCCGATTCAGATTCCATAGTTAGATACGCACAGGTTGTCCCTGTTACCACATACACAGATGGATGCCGCTCTCAGTAAATTCTGTGACATCTTCTGCTTCTCATGGAATTGGTAGGACTCTGGGAAGGCAGGACTATCCTGGGGACATGAATAAGCATTGCTGAAATTAATTCATAGTGCTGCTTTAGGGTCCAAAGCCAGGAATGAGGTCCGTAGGTTCCCACAGAAGAGTGTTTATCCTTCTGAGTGTTTTTGTGAGTAGGACTGTCCTGGATCATGGGTGCCAGTGCCTGGAGCTCGAGTACCACTTCAGGACTCAAAGTTGGACAAGGTCAGTAAACCCGCCCTGGGATTCATGGACAACCATGAGAAGGTTGGCATGGCAGGACCACATTTGGAATGTGGTTGGGGAAGAGCACTAGTGTCAGATTTTGGGGCCACTTCAAATTACAGGCTTGCTTTTGCAAGCACTGACAAGCATGTCTCCCCACATGTAGAGCTGCTTCTGAACTATGACTGCTCTGGACAGTAGAACCAAGTTACAAAGCAGCTGCAAGATCTAAAGTCTAACTGATGTCAATGAGTGGGAAATGGGAGGGTATGGTTCCTGATGGGGCACAGGGCAGACATGACTACTTCAGGTCCATGATTTAGAAGGGATGGAGCCAGTTTCAGGGCTTCTTTAAGGTCCACAGTGAGAACAAGGTCTGATCTAATTCCAAGGATAGTCTCATGGCTTCTCTCTTCCCTCCATTTTTTAATGGTTTATACTGTCATGAATTTGTATTGGCAAGAGATGATGCACATTTATTTTATACTGTGGGCTATAATCTGATACTATTTTGTTTTATTGCTCATCCTTTTCTAGGTTTTGCTGTAGGAATTATTTTAGCTGACTTTTCCGTTCTTTGGAAATATACCAAAAGTTTGGCAGTTTATATTTCCCAATGCTTGATGACTTTTTAATAGTTACACAATGCTTCAGGTTTATTTCCTGTCTGAAATATAGAATTTTCTGTTCTTCCAAGGACACTTGATTGCCACTTACTGGCGAATGTTATTAGAAACCAAGATTTGGGAGTTGGTGTGCTTACAGTTACTTGAATGTCATTGTCTATGGATCTCTGTAGATAAAGTAAGGAAGTATTTGTGAGTTTATAAGCACATTTATGTGTAGATAATGAAAAATGTCTCAGTATGTTATCATTTGTATCATATTAACTCATAGTGTTGATTCCAGTTTAATCACTACAGTGTTTGTTCCAGCTTGAGCCTCTTGTTTGTTTGCTCTCACTAAAGTTGAGCTTTATAACAAACATGTTAATTCAAAGAAGTCAACTTTATTGACATAAGAAAAGCATAGTGATTAGAATTTTTGTTGTTTTGTTTTTCACTTTAGTTGACAGACCTGTCTTTTCTGAAGTTACTTGATCAACTCCTTTTCCTCACAATCCCTTGTGTGAGAATGTTCTATGTATGTGTAATTTCTTACATCCTTTCCATTAGGTCTCAATTCTGTACTGGAATCTGGTTTCCTAAATGATTTTAAACATATTTTACTTACATTAAAATCACTCTTTCTGTTATACAGCTTTGTAGGTTTTATAAATATATAAATATACATGCACTTATTAACTATTTTAATATCATGCAGAATAGTTTCAGTTTTATTCTGCAAGAAAAAAGTCCCATAGTATTTTACTTACACAGTCTATCCCCAGAAATCCCTAACCTTTTGTTCTTGTTTTTATAATTTTGTCTTTTCTATCATGCTATTCAGTTGGATTTGTAGAGTGTGATGACAGGCCTTTACAGACTCCCCTTTCTCTTAGCAATATGCAGTCATTGTCCACGTTTATGGACATTGTTGCATAAGCTGATAGTTTGTTAATTGGTAAACACTTTTCTGTTATATGGGTTTACCACAGTTGGCTATTTGTATACCTAGTGAAAGTAATCTTGACTGCTTCCAAGGTTGGGGAATTATGAAGAGACTGATATAAATATTTGTTTGCAGATTATTTTGTGAACATATTTTGAATTCAATTGGATAACTCCTTCTAAGAATGATTGTTGGATGATGTATTAAGACTGAAACTGATGAAATTAATCTCAGCAATGTTTTTATTATCCCAATATGGCCAAAATATTTTCATTTCAATATAAAATCAATATGTATATTATATAAAGATGTTTTCCATTTTTTTTTGTATAAATTCTCTGAAATACAATATATATTTTACAACCTTCAACACTGTGGACTAGCCACATTTCACGTGCTCGGTAGTTACATACGGCTGGTGACTACTGCTCTGGGAAGCGGACAAATAAACCAGAATTTGTTTTCTTTAAACTTCAGTAGGATGTGCAGAGATAGAGGTTTTATTTTTCTCACTCTACTAGTTTATGGCATATCTATAACACTAATCTATTAACCTGCAGTTTTCAGTACTAATGTCAGAACGGATCAATCTGTGACTCTCCTCAAACATCCTGAAGAGTGAGTATGCTTATATCGATCCCTCCTTTAACTGTCTGCTTTTCATTAATTTAATTTATACCTAATGGTTTCAATTTACTATTGCTTATGTTTCAGCCTTACAAAATGTATCTTTCATTATGAGCTTTGGTTCTTATTTTTAATTGTTTTAATCTATCTCTCCCTTTATGTACCTTATATGTCCATAGGGTAAAAAAATTATCCCTGTAATTACTCAGTATATCATTGCAAGGCACTTATACAAAGACAAGAGAATAAGAGAATTGAAATATTAACCCCTAAAACTCATTCTATGTTAACCTTATTCATGGGGTTTTTTTGTTATTTTTTATATGCTATTTGCTAGTTCTTCATCAGGCATGTGCATTTTTACTCAGTGAGCACAATTATTTTCTCATGTGTTTAATGTTTTCATCATATTAAGTATCATTGTAAGACTCTCAGTAAAATGTCTTAGTTATTATCATAATTGTTTGTTGCTAGAAAGCTCCAGTATTTGGTATTTTTCTGAACAACAAAAACAGTTGCACTTAAAAACTTTCACTGTGTTGAAAGGTACAAAACGGTACAATTATTTAGGTCCATCTCAAAGTCATGTTTCTTATATTTAAAATAACTTTTTCTTCAAAAAACTATTTCTATCCAGGAAGCCATTTTCTTCCATAATTTTAGAGCTTTGCTTTTTCATTAACAGAAAACCTTATCAGCCCAATATTGGTTTACTGAGGATAGCAAAGGTACTGCTAGTCCCTAGACATCTAGATGCTCTGTTACTTTAATAAAAAAATTTAGATAATCTGAAGCAAGTTAATTGCAATTCTGGTTTTTTTTCCTTCTACTCTGGTCCCCTGTGTTAAGAATTAATAAGATTTTACTGTGTTATGTTAGCAATTTTTCTAATACTACGATTAAGCTTATAGAACTCAATTTTAGAGTAATTCCTTTTTATATTTTAAAATGATGGTAGTTCTCTGAGTTTTATGAAAACTTCTACTTGTGTTCTTTAATGTCTCAAATTATGACCACTACCTGTATCTATCTTTGTTTGATTCAATGTATTTTTACCATTTCACCAGAAAGATAAATTAGGAGTTGCTTATATTCTTTCTAAAATATTTTTTTCACTACTGAAGTTACTATAGATTTCCTTTAAGCCACACACTCACTTCTTGCCAGAAATAGGGTTATCCGTGTATGTTTACATCCTGAGAAAATGCAGTGTATGGTGAGGGGAAGAGGGTAAAATAAAAGTGGCGCAACTTATAACTGGCCAGGAGACGGAAGAGATCAAACGTATAGCAAAGTGGGTCTAATTTTGGCAATTAGGATGCCCATTTTCCCCATTACTTTAGATAGTTAATGATCAACAACACAGCACTAGTTCTAATTTTGTAAACTTAAGAATCCCCCATTTATTATTAGGTCCTGATCTTGGCACAGGAATTTTATCTCATTGTATTACATCATCTGTGACCACTAGGAAAATTACCACAGTGAAGACAGTTACTCACGTTTGGAAAACAGGAGAGGGTAATATTCCTGTGGTAATCCAGAGCTTGAACCCTCCAAATCTCATTGGGTGTTAAGGAAAATTCATGAAAATACAGAAATACCTATATACAGACAAGATTCATTTACGAAGATCAAAGATATAAAATATAAAAATATCCAGAACAAAATGTGAAAACAAATAGACAAGCCTACAAGCAAAAATACCTTACTTATTGTCATTTGAATATGGCATGTAGCTCCTTAAAGTTTGTGTGTTGGCAATCTGGTCTCCCCCTAGGCAGTGTTAGGAGGCCGCTGGACTTTTCAGAGACAGGCCCAGGTGGGAGGACCTTGGAGCAACTTAAATCCTGCCTACAAAAGGGACTGTGGGACCACAGCTTCTCTCTACACCCTGCTGTCAAGATGACTTTTGCCCTGACTTGTACACATGCCATTGTCATCCACTGTTTACCATAGGCCCTCGTCAGAGCCAACCCAGTGTAGAAGCCCTGCTCTTTGGCATTCAGACTGTGAGATAAATTTCTTTTTTACTAATTAGCCTATGTCCGGTATTTCATTATACTGGTAAAAAAGTGAGTAATATACATACAGATTGCAAAAATCAATTTGATTTCAAAATACTCTCAAAGGTTATGCTTAAAATAAAGATTTTATAGATCACTCTAGTTAATGAGGGACACAGAGATAATTGCTCATTCATGAAAGCATACAGATAGTAAACTTGGATAACTATACATTTACCATAAAAAGTTTTTGAGGCATTTTAATATTTAAAACAGTGAAATAATTAAATAATGTCAGGAAAGTAAAATTATACTGATTATTGGTAGTTAAATATAGAATTTATGTTATATGAAATTAATTTTATTTTTATTATCTTTTTGTGTTGCTATTATGGAAAAATCAATATATGTAAAAAGATTTACAAAAAATAGTAATAAAAAGCAGTAATCTTTTCTCCACCTCTTAGTCCCTTTCCTGAAGGCAGCCACTTTCAGTTCTTGAGATGGTAATTCATGGTGCTTTAATCCATGTTGTTTAATTTACTCTTATAATTGTATTTCTTAAAATTATGAAATTAAGATATTATTCATTGATTTCTTTTAACTGGATCCAAAAGAACAGTTGCCTTTCTCTCCTTTTTTTTATTACTATAACACATTCTTTGGTTAAGTATGGCTGTCTTTTATTTTGTTAAATAAAGAATACAGATCCAAATTATGCACAGGTAATTCTTTGTAAATCCATGTAGCACACAGCAATTATTTTTCTTCTATCATAAAAGTCTTTTTTTCTGAATTAATAATTGTTTGCCTGTTTATATTTTTAGCTTCTTAAAGAGATAGTTAGTCCTATGACTTAGTTTTGCCAGAAGCCCAACCATAAATTTTACTATACACATATTTTTTCCTTTTCTCTTATTAATATAATTATTATTTTAATCCTACAGCCCTTATTTCTGACTTTTCCCTTAGCTTATTTATCAGTGCAATTTTGAGACTTTTATGTTTTGTGTCCATAGTTATGTCCTTCTGTATACTTTGTTCTCTCATCTTGTAAAATATACCTCTAAAGAATTTTCAAACAAAAAGAACCATTCTACATAGTTGGATGAAATGCAAAACACTACAACAATTTTGGAAATCAATATGAAGACTCCTCCAAAATTAAAAAAATGTAAATTTCATTGGACTCAGATGTATATCATGTGGGCATTTTTGAAAGAGTTAAATACATCATATTAAAATAATACAAGTGTATCCATCCATACTTAAGAGTAGCACAATTAATACTGGGCAAATTTTGGAAGCAGAGTCTGTACGATCATCAAAAAATAAAAGGATAAAGAATATATGGAAAAAGACAAAAAGAGCAAGAGAGACACATGCAGAGAGAGAGAGAGAAAGAGAAAAAGAATTATTCAGGGATACGGGGTAAAAACTTTAAGTCATTTACAGGAAATTGGATGCTAAATGAAATAAACACAGATATTAAATGATACATGTTTTCTCTCATATGAGGAACCGAAAATTTAAACGATTTAAAGACCCAAAATGGAAGATGATAGGAAATAAGAAGGAAGACTATGGAACTGGGAAGGAGAACTGGGGGTGGAAGGAGAGGGGGATGGAAAGTGGAAGGGAGTAAAAAAGATAAAGATGTAATGTGTATATGTGTATGTACCAATTCCCCAAGATGATATAATGTAGTATAATCATATGGTCAATAATGCAGCCAAAGAGACAAGATGGTGGACTGGTAGGTAGCAGGAGAGAGACCCTCTCTGAGAGAGAC
>PVJX010040537.1:0-15148 GCA_004027295.1 Dolichotis patagonum | reverse complement strand
TGTAAAGTACTGTGTTGCCTATGTTGTCCTCTTCTGATCTGCTCTGTACTGCCCCCTTTTGTTTTATTCTCTTTTCAATAAAAAAAAAATAAAAAAGCTTTAACTACCAAAAAAATGTCAAATACAAAAATCACATGATCATTTCAATAGATTCAGAAAAAGCTTTTGACAAAGTTCAAAACACATTCATGATAAAAAAAAACCTTACAGAAAATCAGAACAGATGGTATTTACTTTAATCCGATAAAAAGCCATGTATGACAGTCAACATCACAATAAATACACAAAAACTGAAAACCTTCAATCTAAAATCAAGAACAAGAAAAGAATGGCCACAATCACTTATCCTATTCAATATTTTTCTGGAAACATTAGCCAGAAGAATTAGAAAAGTGAGCGAAATAAAAGAAATAAGGATAGGAAAGAAATTAAATTATTATTTCTTAGGGCGCTGGGAGAACGAGAATCCAATCTGCCGCCCGGGTAAGTGGCTGTGGTCTGGCAAGCTGTGGCCACTCCAGAGCAAGAAACAAGAAGCAACAGGGTTTCCTGAGATCCACGCCATGTTGGAACTTAGGGCGCTGAGCAAACCAGCAACCAGCCTGCTGGCCTGGTAAGTGGCTGTGGTCTGGCAAATTTCTCCCAGAAGACTTCTAGATAAAATAACCATATTCAGTAGCATAGCTGAATACAAATACAACACTCAAAAATAAATAGCATTCCTGTACACATACCATTTCACTGAGAAATTAGAGTAACTATACCCTTCACAATATCATCCAAAAAATGAAATACTTAAGAATCAGTGTATCAAATGAAATAGAAGAACTATGCACTGAAAATTAATAGAGTCTGAAAAAGGAGATGGAAGAGGATATCAGAAAATGGAAAGATATCCATTGCTCATGTATAGGAAGAATCAACACAGTTAAAACAATCACACTTTCAAAATTATTATACAAATGTAATGCAATCCCAATCAAGAAATGATTAGCATACCACACAGAACTAGAGAAAATATTCCTAGAATTTATCAGGAACCAGAAGAGACCTAGAGTAGGAAAAGCAATTTCTGGGCAACAAAGGCAATGCAGGGGGCATCAAAATTCCTCACCTAAAATTATACTTAAAGGTACTGTGATAACTTAGTATGGTTTTGGGAAAAAAACTAAAAAAATACAAAAAAATAAACAGACCTGAAGATCAGTGTAACAGATTAGAAAATTCAGACACAACTACAAACACACTCTGCCATGTTATCATTAACAAAGATGCCAAATATGTTCAATGGAATAAAGATAGTCTCTTTAATAAATGGTGCTGGAAAACCTGGCTTTCTACATATCAAAGACTAAAACTAGTCTATCACCGTGTACTAAACTAAAGTCGAAATGGATCAAAGATCTAAGTACTAAACCAGAAACACTAAATTTACTGAAAGACAAAGTAGGTAGAAATTTTTAAGACATAGGTGTGGGCAGAGACTTATTGAACAAAACTCAAACTACATGGGAAATACTAAAGAGAATGAACAACTGGGATCTCATTTCATTAAAAAGCTTCTATACTTAAAAACAAATCACCAACACAGTGAAAAGACAACATATAGAGTGGGAAAATAATTTATGCAACTGTCCCTCAGAGAAAAGGACATATCTAGAACATACAAAGAACCAAAAAGTAATTAGACCACTCAAATTCAAAGGTCCAATCCAAAAATGGGGCACTGAGATGAATATGTACCTCTTAATTGAATAAATAATAATAGAAAAGAAATATATGAAAAGATGTTCAAGGGAGAACCAGCCAGTCATGCTCCTGTGAGCCTGCCAGCCAAAACTGAGGACTGGTAGCCAGTGTGTGCTGGGAGAGTCAGCCAGCCATGACCCTGTAAGCCCATTTGGGGAGTCTCAGTGCAAGTAGACATATCTAATCTAGATGCCCATCCCACACCCCAATATCTCCCGGGAATCTAGGTTAGGAGAAACCCAAGTGCTTGTCTCGTTCTCCTATACTGTGCATGGGCAGTCACTATGGGATGCACCTGAGATCCCATAACTGGCTTGTCCAGAGCAATCCAGGAAAATGTCAAGATGAAGCATCAAAAGGCAATCTTAGACATCAAACCCACACAGAACGAGCCTGTAAGATACAGACACAGAAGAAACTGGACATTGAACACCTGAAATTTCTGAAATATAGTAGCTCAAGAAAAAACTTAATGAGGCTTTGAAAGTAATCAGAGCCCAGCTGAGAATCCAGCCCTGGGTTCTGACTGCACGCCCCAGCAGAATCCCAGCGCATGAGGCAAACTTGGAACTCTGCTCCCAGGCAGTAGGACCACGCAATGCATCTGAAACCACCCCAAGTTTGACACAGGAGAGGGACCAGCGGGCCTAACCGGGCCACGCCCAATGAACTGAAAGCAGCGAGCAGGGCCCAGAATCCAGGCCCTGGCCATGACCCCGCGCCCCGGTGGAATTCCAGGACACGGGGCAAACTTTAAAACAATCAGATCAGAAATAATATCTCAGTAAAAGAAGAAATGACAAGCATAATGAGAGAATTTCTGAGCATAGATAAAAAAGAGGAGTATCAGAAAATGCAGGAACCCTTGAATGAACAATATAGGAAAGAATTAAATACATGAAACAGATTTAAAGAGAAATCAAGGAAATTAAGAACTCCAGATGGACTTTTCGAACTTGCAGACAGAATTGCAGCTAGCAATCTTGAAAGGAAAATCTCTTAAAAATATGAAAGAACCAGGAAATAACAATTGAAGGACTACAAGACAATGCATAGCAAAAGAATTTAAGACTGATAGGTGTCAGCGAAAAAGCAGGGGGTCAACACAAATGACAAAAAGACTGCTTATGTAAGTAATAGCAGAAATCTTTCCAAGCATGGGAAAAGGACCTTTCCTACAGATAAGTAAGGCATACAGAACTCCAACTAGCCATTACCAAAATAAATCTGCAGCCATAAATTTAATAATCAAGATCCCAGTAATTGTGCACAAGGACAGAATATTAAAGGTTGTTAAGAGTAAAAAAACAGATCACCTATAAAGAAGAACCATCAGAATCATGGCAGACTTCTCAACACAAACCATCAAGTCAGGAAGAGCTTGGAGTGAAGTGTTTCAAATCTTGAAGGTAAGCAACTGCCAACCCAGATTGATACACCCTGAAAAATTATCTTTCAAACTTAATGGAGAAACAAGTTACTTCCATGAAAAAGAACAACAGAAGCAATTCATAACCAGAAAACCAACCCTACAAAGAGTGCTGAAGTATATTCTAGAGAGGTAAAGATAATCACGGCTCCAGGAACAGTAGCAGAGTAGGATCACTGAGCCGGGAAGGTAATTGAATGTAGGGGAAAGTGGGGATCAATGGCAGGAGGATAATATGACAGAGATAAGTCATTGAATGTCAGTAATAACCATTAATGTAGATGACCTTAATTCACCCATGAAAAGAAACACAGGCAGACTGGATCAGGAGACAGGATTCATCAATATGCTGTATATGAAAAACACATTTTACTAGAAAGGAAATTCATGGACTGAAGGTGGGAGGAGAGCAGATAATGCTTCATTTGATGGAGACACAGAAAAAAGCAAGGATAACTTGCCCATCAAGCACAGAATGAATAAGAAAGATATGATATTTTCATGCAATGGAAAGCACTCAGCTATAAAGAAAGATAATCTCAAGGCTCTTGCAGGTAAATGGATGCAACTTGAGAGCATGCTCATGAGTGAAAAGGTTTGGACTCACATTGGTGAGCATCATGTTGTCCCCTAAGAATAAAATACTGAAGGAGTTAGTGGGATCCAGAATGTACAACAGATGCTGTGAAAGTGAAAGAGGAGGAAATGTCTAAAAAGAGAAGTTGATAGCCTATGTTAATTTTCTAATATCTTGTTTTGAGATTCTGAATTATTTTCATTGTTTTGTTTTCTTTGGTTTGATTTTACTGTTTTGTTTGATTTTATTATGTCTGATGCTATGGGAAGCTATTTTGAAGATAACAAGAGGCATTATGGTGGCCATTGTTGATTACCTATTATATTGTTTTGAAGCTCTGTATCACTTTTATTGTTTTGTTTCAATTATATTTATGCTATTTCATTTTGGTTGGTTTTTATTCCCTTTAAAATAAAAGAAATATGTTCAACATCATTGTTCATTTAAGATGGAAATTGAAACAAAACTGAGATTTCATCTCACTCCAGAAAAAATGGCTATCATCAAAAAATCAACCATTAACAAATGCTGGCAGGGCTGTGGTGGGAAAGGAACACTTTTCCACTGATTGTTAGAGTGTAGACTGGTGCAAACTCTGGAAATCAGTGTGTAGCTTGCTACAAAAATTAGGACTAGAGGTCCCATTCAACCCAGCTATTCCTCTTCTTTATATTTTCCCAGAAGGATGAAAAGCATTGTACCACATCAATACATGTGAACCCATGTTTATAGCAGCACAATTTGTAATAGTTAAATCTTGGAAATAACCCAGATGCCCATCAACTGAGGAATGGCTAAAAAAGACATGGTATTTTTTATACAATGGAGTACTCAGGTATAAAGAAGGATAAACTTATGACATTTATAGGTAAATGGATGCAACCTTAAATAAAACACACAAGAAAATAAATCAGACTCACATGTATAAACATCATATTGTCTCCTTAGTGTAAGGAGCTGAAGGAGTAAATAAGATCTGAAATGTACAATGCATATTGGGAAATGGGACAAAACTGCTAAAAAAAATAAAGAGAAATGGGGGAAGAATAAAAGGTAGGGAAAATGGAAAATGAATATATATGTGGATATACATATATAAGATAATTAAGATAGTTTTTCTACTGATTTTTATTATTTCATTGAAAAGAAAGGTTTGTGCTTATATTTGATCAGTTTTTCACATCTATATCTTGTAACGTGAGCAACTATTTTGAAGACAACAATGGGCAATGTATGAACCATTGTTATTCTCCTACTATCTTGCTTTGGAATTTTGTATCACTGTATTTTCCCTTTAAAAAGTAAATTGCATCAATTACATGAAATACAAAAGAGAAAAGGATAAACAAGACACATGGTGTCAAGGTCCAAGTTATAAATGATTCAAGTTTATCCTTCATTATGGTTGACTATTACTCTATTGCATAAAAAAAAACCACCACATCTTTTATATCCACAAATCAGATGATGGACCTTTTAGTTGTTTCTAAGATTTACCTGTTACAAACTTTGCTGATATAAACATCAGTGCACATATATCACTGTAACCACATTATTTCAGTCAAAAAGTTTTTGGAATACTTCCACAATGGTAGTCTTACTCTTCCCACAGGTGGGAAACTCATAGGCAATCCTGTGGGCTGGATAACTGCAATATAAAGTCCTATGCCTGTTTTATTTGATCTCCAAGTCTCTTATTTCAGATTGGTTTTGGCATCAGGATGTGTCATTCCTTTTCTTCCAGTTACCTGTGTTTTTATTTTATTTTTATTTTATATTTTCTCTGAGTACCTCTAATTTGACTCCTCTTCTATTCATTAATGTTGAAATTCCATTGCTAAGGAATCTAAAGGGTTCTCATATGGTTAGATATATGTTTGCTCTGTTTTCCTAATGTGAGAACTGATTAGAACCAATTTTCCTCTTGGAAGTTTTTGAAGGTTCCCAGAAGTCACATTCAGTTGTATGATCATTTTCATTAAGTCCAAGAATGTTTTCCTTTCTTCTTTTATTTCTTCTTTGCTCCACTGCTTATTTAGGAGAATGCTGCCAATTTTCCCAGAGCTTTTAATGTTTTGAAATACTCTTATATCATTGATTACTATTTTCATTGAACAGTGGACAAATAGAATGCATTGGGTAATTTCAAATTTTTTTTATTCACTTAAGCATGTTTTGTGGAGTAGTATGCTATCTACTTTGGAAAAAGTACCATGTGCTGCTGAATATAATGTATACTCTGTTGTTGAGGGGTGGAATATCCTGTATATATGTATTAAGTGTGTATGTTGAAGGGTGTGGTCAAGCTCTGAATTTATTTATTAGGTGTTTTTGTTTGCTTTGTCTCTTTGTGAAAGGTAGGTGTTAAAATTCCCAACTATGATTGAGCTAATATTTATTTGGCTTGTAGTTTCACTGATAATATTACTTAAGATAGGTGCTTAAATGTTCTGTGCATAGATGTTTATCAATGTTATCTCTTACTGCATAGTTTTGTTCACTAGAAGGTAGTGACTTGTTTCTCTTTTAATCCATTTTAACGTGAAGTTTATCATGTGTGACATGAGAATTGCTACCCCTGATTGTTTGCAGGTCTTGGCGCATGAAATATTGTCTTACATCTTTTGACTTTTGGTCTATGAATATGTTTTTGGATTAGATCAGTTTCTTGATGGCAATAGATTGCTGGATTCCCTTTTTTGATACAGTCTATCAGTCTGTCTGTTAATTCATTAGTTGAGACTGTTAACATTCTGAGACATTACTAACATGTGTTGGCTATCTAGTATTATTGTCTTCTTTATCAGTTATTATATCATTTGTTTTACTTTTCCTAATGCTTTTTGTTTCTGTTTATCTACTAACCTCACTACTTCCATGTTTTCAGCTGTGTACACTTCATTATTTCTGTCAGGAAAAATCTTGTATATGTTCTGTAGAGAAGGTTTAGTATTCATATATCTTGTAATCTGTTCTTTTTCCTAGAAATACCTTATTTCTCTATCTATTTTGAAAGATAGCCTTGCTGGGTAACTTAATCTGGGTTGGAAGTTATTGGATGTTTAACTTGAAATACTTCACTATAAGCTCTTAGGGGCTTTACTGCTTGTGCTGAAAAGTCTGATGGGATTCTAACTTCTTTACCTTAATGCTTGACTCTTTTTTGTTTTTCTGTTTTTCCCTGGATACATTTGAAATTCTGGCTTTTTCCCAGATATTGTAAAATTTAATGATATTCCTTAGTAAATTTCTGTTTTTATCATGCTGTTTGGAGCTCTATAATCCTACTTATATTTTAAAATCATTATTTGAGAAATTTTCCTTTTTAATGCCTATATGTTGTTGACTCTGTGTGTTTGAGTCTCAAGATTTTCTCTAACTCTGATTTGTCTTAGATTGTTCTTTTTTGGCCATCTAATAGCTGCTGAACAGTCTTGCCT
Organism: Dolichotis patagonum; assembly: GCA_004027295.1. Lineage (NCBI taxonomy): Eukaryota > Metazoa > Chordata > Mammalia > Rodentia > Caviidae > Dolichotis > Dolichotis patagonum. Next base: position 7,953 of record PVJX010040537.1, on the reverse strand, counting down.
TGTTCTCTTTTCTTTTTAGCTTCTTTGGGCTTTTTATTATAATTCAGTATTTTGAATTCTTTCAGTATCAGACATTCTATCTTCGCATTTATCATTTCTGTGTATGAATTCTATACTGTTTTTATTTAATTTTGGGTATTTCTTTGTGATATCTTTTTGAGGAATTCCATATCTTTGTTGAATCTTTTAAAATTTGAACTGTTTTGGCTAGCTGTGTCAGTTTTTTACTTGTTTCCCCAAAATTTACCATGTGTATATTGTGTGTCATTGCTGTAAATTTTGGTTTTTTTTGTTTCAACTTTTCTATTTTCTTCATCTCTTCTAAGAATGTTTCATAAATTTCTGCTAACTAGGATTTTTCTTCTGACTTTGCGGCCCCTTGCTCTGTCTAGAAGTTGTTGAGATTCAGAGATCTTTTGTTTTCATGTTGTCACATTTTCCTTCTTGTATTAATTATATGTGCCTCTCTCTTTTCTTGTCTATCCATTTTTTGTCAGGGAGTTAATGTAGCATGTAGGTTGAGGGCTAGAGATGTGAGGAGAGTAAATGGTTATGTGGAGCTGTTTAGTAGAATGTCATCCCATGAATAATTTTCAGCTTTTTATTTTTAATTCTGTCACTTAATTTAAGTGGTGTTGTCTGTCTGTTTTGCACAAGAATTGCTTCATTTTATAACAGCATCCACAGTTTAAATTTATATTTCTATATGATAGTCCTTGCAATTACTTTTACCCACTTTGTCTATTCTCTCCAAGAGGAAGATAACCTAAGCAACTATTAAATCAGAGCCAAAGAAAGAACAAATGTGCATGACAAACTAACATACTTATGAAACTATAAAGAACATAACCCCATGTTGCTAAATAAATCAAGAGACATAAAAACTTAAACCAGTATCTGATGGGAACATCAATCAGGCATTCCAATAAGCCATCGTCAATGTGATTCCCAAGTACTTTCTTGCCAGAGAGTCTGAGTGTTCACACCCCAATTACTTCTATGATCACTCCACTGAAAAGCTTTGTCTAAGTCAGAATCAGGACTTCTTTTTGCCAGGTTGCATACATTTTTGCAGAGTTTGATCCAGTAAAAGTTTTTTGGGTTAGAAACTGTTGCTGCTCATTTCCCAGGATGTGATAGTTTCATCTGACAAGTTCATTAGAATTCAGTTTTCCAGAGTAAGAATCATTCCTATGCAATCATTTCAACAACAGCACTAACAGGCTAATTCATTTTAGTGATGTCTACCAGGGCTAGTTAAGGAATAACATATCATAAGTCCTGTTGTAGGTCTTCTTTTAGCAGTAGGAACATGACAAAAATGTGAGCTTCTAGGCATGTGTAATTCAGTCAGACTCAGATGTCTGATTACAGGACCTGTCTCTCCTCAAGAGTCCGTGCCTTTCAATGGGCCTTTTTCCTCTGATTTTCAACTGCTGGTAGCCTCCAGTGACTCTCTCACCAACTCTTGGGGACTTGGCAGTATGAAGCCACCAGGGAATTGTTCTGGGACTAAAGTATAAACACTTAGACATTCCTCAAAATATCTTCTCTTCCCAGACCTGTGCTGCATGGCTTTAACTTGAGGCACTTATAACATCATCGTGCCGCAGTAACTCACAGTGGGAAGGTCACTTAGGAAACTGAGATGTTCTTCCCATTGTCTCCAAATGCGTAACATTTGGAGGGGAATTGCACCTGGTCCTGATGCAATTCACAGAGAGTGGGAAGGTTACTACTTTCCTTGTGCCTCCCACATGGCAGACTAACAATCGCTGTTTGAGTTTTCATGGTTTTGTCTCTGCTGCATGGGATACCTCTATATTACTTAAACCTACTTTCTTCCCCTCTGTTAGTTCCCTCTTTTTTCCCCATGTATCCTGTCCTCAATTTGGTTTCTTTCCACACTACTGCCCTCCAGAATTTATATATCATATCCTGAAGGATCCAAACTGCTGGCACTCACTGTGCTGCCATCAAAATTGCCACAAATTGTCACAAAATATATACACCACATGTGTTCTAAAACAGTGGCAGGACTGGTCTTCTGCCACTAAATCAGCATCGCCTTCAAAATACTGCGTGGCACCCTGGTCTGGAGCCTAATCACTTGGTCTGTTGGAGGCCACTAAATAGAAACTCTGAGCAGAATTTAAAATGAACTAATTGGCTTTTTATCTGTGAGTCTGTCCTAGACCTAGGCCCTTTACCTGGCGATGGGAGCTGATTCATATTAGGCGAACCTCTGTGAAACACTGGCCCTGGCTGAGGCCTCTAGTGGCCTGTCGGAGATACCTCAAAGGGCAAGATTAAGGCCACAGCTGAGGACATCTTGGCTTCAATACTAATTAAGTAAACAGAGACTGCAGCTGAAGGAATCTCACTCCTGCAGTCGCACTCTAACCATAAATGTCATCCTGGAGATAAAACGGTTCTCCTAAATTGGCATAATTTATTACCTGGAGACATCTTTGAAGTGACTCCCAATGCCCTGCTCATTTCCTGTGCTTTCCTGTTTCCCCACTCTTGGTTTTGGACCTAAGAAATATGGGCAGTCCAGAGAACTCTTTGTTTTATCCCTCAGAGTCATGAACTCAGCTAAAGGATTTTGATACTCCTGGAGCCCTAAAATCATACTACTTGTCTCATTTTACTTAAGCCTTCCCCATACACCTGTTTGAGAGATTGGGGATCTAGGTCAGGACCCAATAATGGTCCTTTCCCCACCCTCTTCCAGCATGGTCAAGTGACTTTAGAGGCTCCATGTGAGCCTGAGTGTCAGGGTCTTGGACTAGTCCCAACCTCCTAAATGAGTAGTCAGTGAATGGCTTAAATAAAAGAGACAAGTGATACAATTTTAGGACTCTAGGAAGGTCAAAACCCTCTAACACAATTCATGATTCCTTGGAAGTTGAGACAAAGCCTATATTTATTTGGTTTTCAAACAAAGGAAGGGGATCCTGAAGCAAGTGTGGGAACTGAGCAGGACTTTGGGAGTCAGTTCAAAGAGTTCTCCAAGTAGCAAACTTTTACCAATTAAGAAGATTGTCTTCTCTCTAAGGTTGGCAGTATTATTGCTTTGGAATAGGGGTGTCAGCAGCCTAGGGCTTTTGTTGCCTCAGCTATGGTTATCTTGATTTCAGAGCACTCTGGGTATGTTCTATTCAACACAGCTAGGTGTCCCTGTGTACAGCAACTTAACCCTGTATATCCCAGTCTCCAACACCTGACGATCATGAAGTGTCTGATTTTCTCAAAAGCCTTCTCTGTATCTATTGAAAACACCATGTGGTTTTTGACCTTGATCTTTATTAAGTGATACACTCCATTTACTGACATATCTTGAACCATCCTTAGATATCTGGGATGAAACTTACTTGATCATGATGTATCAATATGATAATATGATGCATTCTATTTGTTAGTGTGTTGAGGATATTTGCATCTATGTTCATTAAACAGATTATTGTTGGATTTTTCTCTGATTTGTGGGCCAGAGTGATTCTGTCTTCCATAAATGAGTTTTGGAGTACTCTTCCCTTTCTTTGAAAAGCTTGAGGAGTATTGGTGGTAAGGTTAGTTTTGGTAGTGTGTATATGTCTAGGAATTTCTCCATTTCATAAAAATAGGTTAACTTGTTAACATAATTTTTGAAGTAGTTACTGTATTGTGGATTTCAACAGTGTCTATTGTGTCCACCTTTTTCTGTTATAGTTGCATTGATGTCTTTTCTCTCTTTTGGCAAATGTTGATAAAGGCTTATCAATTTTTTTTAGTCTTTTGGAGCTCTTCAATTCACTGATTTTTAAAGTTAATATTAATAGCATATTTTAGTATACATAGGGATCACATTCCTCATAGTGAATTTGTACCTGTGCAAAATATACCTTGATTCGTCTTTTTTTACCAATCCCCTCCCTTCTCTTCAACCCCTCTTCTCTTCCCTATTTACAAAAGCTTTGTTTCAATTTTTCTCCATTTTCGCCCTCCTTCCTTCTCCCCTCCTCAATGTTCTCTTTCCAATTTGAACATTTTCTTCCTATTTACAAATATCCACCAGCCACTTTAGTCCTTATACTTCCTGTTTCTCACACAAGAGGAATAACGTGATATTTAAACATGGCTGTCTCATTTATTTCATTTAAACATATGGCATCATGGTCTATCCACTTATCTGGAAATGTCGCAAGTTTGTCTTTCTCTATGGTAGAGTAGTACTCCATTGTTTCAAACCCCTTATCTTCTTTATTGAGTCATAGGTGGGGCTGTTTTTGAGATTCAGCTATTAAAATTTGTGCTGATATAAACCCGTGTGCATATATTTCTGTGGTATGATGCTTTTTAAAATTCTTTTAGAAAGATACCACAGAGAGGATCACTAGGAAAATGGAAACTCCAGGTTTAATTTTTTAAAGAATCTCCACACTGATTCAAACAGTTTATACTCCCACCAACAATAGGGAAGGTTTCCTTTTCCCCAACAGCCTCTTCAGTACTTAATAGTGGTTAAACTCTTAATGTCAGCCATTCTCAGCCATTCTTTCTGGAATGAGATACAGTTTCAGTGTTGTTTTAATTTGTATTTCTGGAATGACCAGCGATGTTGAAAATTATTTCATAGATTTATTTGCCATTTATACTTCTTCATATGAAAAGTGTCTATTCAATTCAGATGCCTATTTTTGGATTGGGTCTTTAAATTTGGAGGGTCTGATATTTTGAGTTCTTCATGTATTCTAGGTATTAGTCCTTTGTCTGAGGAAAACCTGGCAAAAATTTTTCCTACTATGTGGGTAGTCTCTTTGCTCTGTTGGTTGTTTATTTTGCTGTGCAAACTCTTTTGTAAAGTGAAATCCCATTTGTTGATCCTTTGTAATTTTCCTGTGCAATTGGAATTTTCTTCATAAAGTGTTTGCCTATTGCTATGGATTAAAAACTGATGGTCAACTTAACACCAGCTAAATTAAATCAGCATGGTACTGAGCATAGATGTTCCACCTGAGGAAAGTTGCCAGCACAAATAGAGATGTGGAGATGAGTGAGGCATTGTAGGTTTCTCTAAGGGTTGCTGTTTTGAGTCATTGGTTCTCCTGCAGGAGCTCATCATGGCTAGCTTTGCCAGTGTGAGTTTGACCATTGTCATGGGTGAAGCTCGGGACCTTGTTGGTGAGAGTGGCTGTGGTTCACTTTAGGGGAGCTCTGGTCCTTACATTGAGCATCACTTCCTGGCTCTGGAGAAGAAGACATGTGCCATTTAATCTCCAGGAGAAACTCGTCATGCTGGCTTTCTTGCATGTACTTGACTGTTCTTATCTTCAGAGGAGCTCAGGACCTCTGTCGCTGAGGATGGCTGCGGTACTTTTCAGGACAACCCTGGTCCTTGTTTTGAGTGTTTTCTCAGTTCCAGTGTAGAACCCAAAACCTACCAGCATAGTTCCCTCACCTTGCTGTCATAGACTTTGTAGCTTCCACCACTGACCTTTGGGCCTTCCCAGCACAGATCCATAAAAGAGATTGGCATGAGTCCTTCTTGTGGGCTCTAGGCCTCCAGTTGGACTTGTGGGAGGCATTGTCATGGGCTCTAGGTTTTCATCTGGACTCATACAGGACATTGCTGTGGGATCCAGGCTCTTGGCTGAATATTGTGGGTCTTTAGTGTTGTGGGCAGATTTCCTGCACTTGCTTGTGTTTTAACTCTGGGTGACCATCATAAAATAATATTATAAATTCTGTGTCCTGATTCTAATTGTTCACTTCACAACCTTTAATGACAGTACATAGAAATAGGTCTTTATATGCTGTACGTATTCTATCATCCAGAAGATTTAGTGTTTGTGTTCTAATATTTAGATTTTTGATCCATTTTTATTTTGTCTTAGGGCATGATGAGAGATACAGGTCTAGGTTTAATATTTGGAATGTGGAAAAAGGCTTTCTTCCAGTGAAAGTTTTATCCCTTTTTCAAAGGTAAGGTGGCTGACTGTTTTTGGAGTTGTTTCTGCATCTTCTAATCTATTCCTTTGATCTTTGGGTCTGTTTAATTGCCAGTAACATGCTACTTTTATCATGGTATCTTTGTGGTATAATTTCAAGTCAGGGACTGTGATGCTGTTTGCCATACTTTTGTTGCTTAGTGATGCTTTTGCTTTTCTAAGGTTCTTCTGCTTCCAAATTAATCTTAGGACTGTTTTCTTAGTTTTGTGAGGTATGTTAATGGTACTTTGAGATTGCATTCAATCTGTATAATAATTTGAGGACTGTGGCCATTTTCACTATATTAGTTTTTCCTACCCAAGACACAAGAGATATCCTTGCATTTTCTGATATCTTTTTCAATCACCTTTGTAAGAGTATTGTAGTTTTCCATGTAACATTCTATTTCATTAAATTGATTCCTAAGTATTTCACATTTTAAATGCTATTGTGAACAGTGTGGTTTCCTCAATTTTGTCTCAGTAATTTGTTATTTGTGTAAGGTAACATGATTGATTTTTGAGTGCTGCCTCTGTTTCTATGTTCCTAATTTGGTTATTAAATTGAGAACTCTTTAGATGGAATTTTTGGAGTCATTTATGAAGAGTATCATGTTAAACACAACTAATGATTTCACTTTTTCCTTTCTTATTCTTACTCTTTTTCTTTCCATTTTGTAATTACTCTAATATTTCCAGAACTATAGTGAATAAGAATGGTGATAGTAAACAGCCTTGTTTTCTTCTAGGATTTAGAATGAAAGTTTTCATTTTTTACCTTTTAGTATGATGGTTGTTGATCTTTTAGTATGATGGCTGTTGGTATGTAATAAATGGCTTTTATCAGGTTGAGATAAAGACCATCTATTTCAATTTTCTGTAGAGATTTTTGTTTTAATAATGAACAGGTGTTGGACTTCGTCAAATACCCAATATTAGTCAATGAAATAGAAGAGGTAATTAAATTAATAACCCAATATTAGTCAATGAAATAGAAGAGGTAATTAAAAAAAACAAGAATGAAAAGTGAGATCCTGATGGATTCAGTGCTAAATTGTACAAAAATTTGAAAAAATCTATTGGCACTACCTGAAATTGGTTAATTAAACTGAAAGTGAAAAAAAAATACTTCTAAAGTCATTCCTAGAAGAAAGAATTGTCCTGATATCAAAACCAGGGAATGATGCAAGCAAAAAAAGAGGATTACAAGTCAATGTCCCTAATGAAAAATAGATGTAAAATTCCTCAGTAAGACACTAGCAAACAGAATTCAGCAAATCATCAAGGTTATAGAGCATGACAAAATCAGATTCATCCCAGTAATGCATGGTGTTTCAACATATGAAAATCAGTAAGTGCAATACATTACATAAATGGAACAAGTGACAAAAGATACATGGTCATCTCAATAGATGCAGAAAAAGTATTTGACTTAATATTTGTGTGAAGAGGTTTGCTGTGATTTCAATGACTTTCTTTATAGTTGATTTGTTTCTTTTCTCTAACATCTATTAATATTCTGTTTTTTGTGTTGAATTTCTAGAATCTTGAAAATTATATGCCTTTGTGAAGAATCTTTTGGTCATGGCTAATTTGTGTTCTATATGCAACACTTACCTATATGTTAGCTACTTTTAGCATGCTTAGGAAAAAAGGGTTATTGTGACAATTTTTTCTCCTGCTTTTTCAATTGTCTGTTATTTTTCTTTGCATTATCTAGTAGCCGTTGGAATGATTCTCATGGTTCTTTGCTATTTTTAAAAAGCCTTTCTTCTCTTTTTTAAAAAAATTTTATTTAAAGACAAAACAAAAGAAAAAAAGGATAGCAACAATACAGAATTCCAAGGAAAACAAGAACAAAACAACACTAAAAAATCATTACTAGATAACTTACATATTGTCATCTTGGAAATAGTTGTTCAAGTTACAAAATTAAAACATACAAAGTACATATTCAAAAAATGAGACTGTTAACAGTTCT
>PVJX010040536.1:0-15154 GCA_004027295.1 Dolichotis patagonum | reverse complement strand
GGACAGCCTCTCTGCAGGTCACAGCCACCACACCACATGGGGGAATGCTGCATCTCCCTTTCCTCTCAAGGATGAACCTGAAGTTTGGGGTCAAATGTGGAACGTTTTGAACCTGTACAACAAGGTCCACATCAAGACACCTGCCTGAGTCATGCGACAGTCAAGGCCCTGCACCAAAAGGAGTCCCTCCAAGCCTCTCCCGACCCCTCGGTCTGATCTACTGTTCCCTGCACAGTTAGGTCCCACCCGGGCACAGGCCCACTAACAGTCTGTAAGCCCTGCACCAAAGCTTCAAAGCCAGCCCTGCAGTGCACATGGCATGCATGACATAGGGCAGAGAGGCAGCGTGGAAGCTGACCTCCGTCTCTACAGGGCAGCCAATCAACAACCGGACGTAACAAGACCTAGACACAGGACAGGTCCCACTATCCTTGACCACCCTGCTGGGGACAGTTCAGTGTTTAGGGTGGCTCTGGCTGTCCTGGCTTCCAGTCTGGGCCAGGCAAGTGACATGAGGTGCTTACCAAGACACACCACTCAAATGCTGAATATGCCTTAGTTCTGTTGTTCTCACCTGGCTCCTGGAGCTCCTGGGCCTGAGATTTCTAAAGTCACAATGCACTCTGAGGGAAAGCCCTGTCCCAGGGGAAATGAACAGACGCTGCACACACTTTGCGGAGTAAGAACCCATGGAGCACATACTTCTGAGCAGCAATTCATCCTGGCTAAGGGCCAGCACACTGACCACTGGGGGTCACCCCCGAGGGGTGGCCTCCAAGGCTGCTGTGTCCATGGCAGGAGAAAGTGCACAGGAATTTAAAGTATGGTCACAACAGCCCAGACTGACCAGACGTTGGGGGTCAAATCAACGAAAACAAGATCGTGACTGCCACTGCCCAGCTGCAGAAAAGGCCTACCAGGGAACTTCCTGCCTAGCGCACCAGATCCAACAGGTGCCCAGTTAGTACAACCCAGAGGTGATGAGAGGCTGAAAGAAGGAAATGAGCTGCGTAGCAGTCGCCTACTCTCACTTCCCAGAGCCTTCTGCATCATAAACTCTACGGCTTTACCACGACCATCGGTCACCAAACAACTGCTAAGATGAGCAACCCAAAGTCCCTTTTCTTCACTCAAGGAAATGCCATTACTATTTCAGTTGTCTACAATGATCAGCAACAAGTGACAACTTAGAGAATGACTGGAAGTTCTCAAATCCTCTGAATGTGCTGCTCGATCCTGAACGTTTTATTTTCTTTTAACATCCCCCAACCCAGAGAGTATCAAAGGAGATGTAATACAAACATTTTGATGCGGATATCTGCAGCTTAACAGCCTTAATAACTAGCTATAAAATTTTAAGCACTATCGTATTTTGGTGGCAATTAGAGTTATTGATATTTCTGAAATTCATTTGAGATTTTACTGTAACTTCAGTAAAAAAAAATGGGTCTGTGATACGGCTTTGGAAATAATAAATTGTTTTACAATTTTAAACATTATTAAGACAAACTTATTGCCATGAAATTAAACTATGCCCATATTTAAAATTCAATCAAAATAAATTGCTCTTGATCAAAATACTGCTATATTTTAAATATACTTAATATTGACCCAGTTTAATGAGAATATATATTGCTCCATTTATAATCAATATGTAAAAATTAACTTTTATTAATCTTCCACGGTAGTTAAGAAAAGGACCAGCACTACTCACTGTCCAAGAGTATTGAGCAATTTATTCCTCAACCAATGTTACAGACGCTAAGTGTGCGCACGGACTGAAGTTACAGAGAAAATGACAAACAGAAGCCACTGCGCTACACGTTACTATGTAAGAGCTGGATTTAAGCCAAACGTCCTGAATTATTTTTAAACAACCCTGGTGTGTCGGGTCCAAGATGGCTGGATTTGCACTTGGGTTGTAAGCATTTGTCAACAACAAAGGAAAAACAGCGAGTCAGCCTTAACTCTCGAAGGCCAGCAGGAAGCTCTGAGAAACGTGCACGCCAGGTCTCCTGCCCTTCAGAAACAGAACACTGCTGAGGACTAGGGAAAAGCCACTTCCGTGCTAAGTATGTAAAGTGCACTGCGCCCCCTTTCCCTGGCCTCCTCGGGGCTCCTGGAGCTAATGCAGGCAACAGGCTAGGGGCGCTGCAGAGGCTGCCGTGTGTGGCCTGCCTGCCTGGCTTGCAGAATGCGTGGCCACGGCGAGGGAGACATCACGTGACACACCTTCGCTTCCCTGTGACCTCCCTTACATCACACGCTGCCAGTCACAAGGGTCAACACCAAGGTCAGGCTCCGGCCCAAACAACCGTGAAACGGAAAACATGCCGTGCGCACCAAGTACACTTTTAGTGCCAGAAAGGGGGCGTTTGAGCAAGCAAGCTTGAGTCCTGCAGTCACCATCCTGCTTCGAAAGCAAAACAAAAGCTCGAAAATCACCCCCAGCAGGTGTGCACAACAGAACCTCTGCCTGTCCTGACACTGGCTGCAGGACCAAAGCCGCCTGGCTCCCACTCTGCTCCTCTCCGCGTTCCCGCCCCAGCCTCTCCCCAGCCTCCTCCTCCACAACATGCTGTGAGCTGAATGAAGGCCACAGGGAGGACCTGACTGCTGGCTCTCCCAGGCCACCGTTGCGGAAGTCCCACCGTGACACCAACAGGGTACAGCATAGCCCATCAACCGCATCTAGAATCCTCACACAGTGCTAAGCCGCCGCCCTGCCCCGAGCAAGCAGCCCATGCCCAGCCCCTGCAGACTGACCTTAGCCGCTGCTTGTAATACTCTCCGTTGCCGTCATCGCGGCACCGCACTGCCTTGCGACTGGTTCCTCCTCTCTTTTCTTCCGCTTCAGTTTCTTCCCCAGAACTCGGGAAAAAGTCATCATCGCTCTCCTGCACCGGGACTTTCCTCTGGCGCTTCTGGCCCCTGAGCACAGGCCTCGGCTCACAGTCTGCACCTTCTCCGGACAGGGTGGCCCCTACCTCCTCCCCGTCTCCCTCTTCCGCCCCCTCTGGGGGGCAGGACCCGGGCTCCTCACCCTCGGAGTCGCCCTCAGCCTCTGCCTCCAGGGGCCTCTTCCCCCTGGGCTGCCCCAACTTCCCCTGGAACTGCAGCGCCCTCCTCTGGAGCTTCCTCATGTGCTTCTTCAGGCGCCGGTCTGTTTTCGAGAGAGCTTTGCTCCTCAGCTTCGGTTTGCTCTCTCTGGCTCGTGCACCTGGCTCAGACTGGGCTGAGGCTGGGGCTTTCCTGGATGCTCTTTTACTGGCAACTTGCTTCTTCCTCTCAAAAGACAGCTTTGCCTGATCTGCCAGATACTTCTCGAAGCCTGACGCCTCATTGAGCATGAGTTTCCTAGGCTTTTTCTCGGGTTTCTGAGGGACCTGGGTACCAAACGGCGTCATCTGGCCGGTGCGGATGAGCTCCTCCCAGGCGGTCTCCTGGGCGGGCATGAGCATGCTGCCAAGGCAGGACGGGCCTGGCTCTGAAACAGAACGGAAACGCGGACCAGCGTCAGACATCCAGAGTACATCAGAGATGCTCACTTAGTCAATCAACAGGGGCAACTACCAAGAACTGGTAAATTCAGTGCACTGAGGCTGGGAGTAAAATGTATGACAGCAGTTACCATTCCATATCCAATATACTGCTGCTCAAAAAAGTGATTTCTTGGGCACTTTTCTCCAAAAGATCACGCTGCATAAATGTGGAACATTTACGTCACCACAGAACACTCCTCAGCCATAACCAAGAACAATGGTCTCTCTTTTGGGACAATGCAGATGGAAGTGGAGATCACCATGTCCCGAGAAATAAGTCCACAGAGAAACACAGGCAGGCCCAGTCTCTCCAAGATGCAGAACCTCACAGAAGCTGAGAGTCGCACGGCAGCCGCCCTGGGCTGGGCAGGGGACGCAGGGAGGGAGAGACGGGGTATGCCGACCGAAGGGCACCGCCCTAGGTCACACTCAGGGCAGGAAAAGGCTGGTGTGCATCACACAGGAGGACGACGTGGTAATAATAACGTATCTGGACAAGCTGATAAAACTATTAAGGGCTGGGGATTTAGCTCAGCGGCAGAAGCGCCTGCTTGACAAGCAATAGGTCTCAAGTTCAATCCCTGAGAAACTATCACATTAGACATGTACTCTCTGTACACCCAAAGATGGGACTACCAGGACATACGTTAGTTAAGGATATATTTAGCTATGTTTCCTTATCAACCAAGGAGCCCAGAGCAGCAGCCTCCCAAGTGCAGGAGCCCAAGCAGCCAGCTAAGGACACAGTCCCTACCTGAGCAGAAAAGCACAATGTCACCCCCCCATTCTCAGCGCAGTAGTCACAGCTGTCTGTGGCTACTTCAGTTTAGATTAGCTAAAGTTGGAGTGCCACAACTGCACTTGCTGTACCGCAGTGCTCAACAGCTACGTGACTCACAGCCACCACCCAGGCGACAGAGAACTCTCCCCTCAGTTCGAAGGGCGGTCCGACAGCACTGGGTTGGATAGGGGAAGCGACTCGAGGAGGTGAAATTAAATGTGAAGGTATTCCGCAGCAAGTACAAAGGCCCCCAGAAATCAGTCCCCTGCCATTAGGTGAAACCGCCCTCCAGCTAAACAGGTCATAATCTGTGTTCTAAAATGTAGGATCTTAAATTGGGCGTGGTGGCTCACACCTGTAATCCCAGCACTTGGGAGGCTGAGGCACAAGGATCACTGCAAATTCGAGACCAGCCTGGGCTACAAAGTGAGCTCAAGGCCAGCCTGAACTGCAGAGTGAGACGAAGTCTCAAAAAAGTAAAAAGTGAAGTAAAGTAAAGTAAAGTAAAGTAAAAAGTAAAGTACAGTACAGTAAAGTACAGTAAACTAAAGTAAACTAAACTAAAATAAAATAAACTACACTACACTACACTACACTACACTAAAATAAAACCATAGGTCTTGCAGCCCAATGGTACCAGTCAGTTTTTCATTAAATTTGCACTAAAATACAGAACACAGAATGCACAAATTGTAAGCTCAATACTCAGAAATCAACAATACACAGTCATAGATCAGCATCCAGACCAAGTAACAGGAATCACCAGAAAGCCCAGATGAGGCTGGAGGAGTGGCGTGTGGCGCTGACGCCAGTGGGTCTGGGTCGTGCGTGCTCCCGTCTCCACCTGCCTCCGGAGGTTCAGCATCAGGCTGAGCGGTGCACGCCGACTTGCTGAATGGAACTGCAGCTGGTAACCGTCATTAGTACTCTACATGGCCACAGTGTGATTTCTCCATTCCCACGTTAATGGACGTCTGGGCAGTGTCCAGGCTTGGCCACTATGAACAACGCTGCTATGAAGCCTCTGATGCACATCCCCGGTGAGAAACGTATGTAATTCTCTGGTTTGCTAAGCTTTAGTACACAGCGCCAGAGAGATGTGTACGGTGGTTTACATTTCCCTGGTGAATAATGAAACCAGGTGCCCTTCACAGATTTGTTGACCTTTTGTGTAGAAAACTGCTCAAGTCTTTGACCCATTTTTATCTGTCTGTTTTATAAAAAGTCTTCCAGTTCTTTAAACCTTTTAGATCCAGTCCCTTGATTCGCACCCACTGGGCCAGGCCTTCTCCACTCTGCAGCTACCCTTTCGCTCTCTAAATGGCGTCTTTAGGCAAACAGGAGGCTGAGTTTCTACACAGCACACTTAAAACGTTTTTCCTTCAGAGAGTTTTGTATTCTGTTTAAGTCTCTGCCCACCCCAAAATCATAAAAAATGTTTTCTCAGTGTTACATTCTAACACTTTTACCACTAACATTCAGCTCTACAGTGTGCTTAGAATTTACTTGTCTTCCTGTGCATAGCGCAATGGATTTCACTATGTTTTCATGTGGATTAGCCCAGCGTAACTGGGTTTTTTCCCACAGCACTCCTGGTCACCTTTGTCACAGGTCAGGTAGGCATGTATAGCTGTTCTAGCTCACTGATCAGCCTGTGTGTTCTTCTGCTAAAAACACTGTTGTAATGACTACAGCCTTATGACAAATCTTGACAACTGTTCCTCTTCAAGATCATCTGCCCCAGCAACTTGGAAGGCCTCTGAGGCAAGAGGATTGGAAGTTCAAGGCCAGCCTGGGATACACAGTAAGTTCAAGGCATAGTGGCTACTCTTGGCCCAATGCAGCTTTGCACAAATTTTAAAATTAGCTTATTAATGATCTCTACCCTCAACCTATATCTCTTCTTCATGACTTCTGCCTTTAAGAAAACAAAAATCTGAAATTTATATTTTTTTTCTGGCATTTTAAGGTAATGCCAGATAAGTAGTTAAAAGTAATGATATTGGAGCAGTCAGACTGTGTAAAGGAACCCAGGAAAGACACAGGGCTACTGGATTTGAGGAGGCATCGATCCATACTGGACAGAGTTCTACCAAAGCAGCACCAGGAAGTGGGAGACAGCAGGCTTTAGACAGCTAGGCAGGAACAAATGCCCCTGTCAAAGGAGAGGGCACCACAAGGCAGAAAGCCCCGGTCATAGGACTAATATATCTTGTGAGACTGAACTTTAAAAGCATATCCAGTATTTTTATTCCTATGACCTGTTGTTATTTTCTTCATAACAATTCTCTTGTCTGAGTGATTAACACTCTGGAGCTGGAATAAAGTATTTGCTTAGAAACCGTAAACACTAAGAAGCCTTGATCTGTATTTCAAGCACTAGAGGACCAAAAACGAACAATTTCTAAACACACAGGCCCACGCACACTCACACACAACCCCTGAAAAGGACATTTATTCCCAGAGCTTACGCATTTTCATAAAAGCTCTTCCTAGGGACAACCGTCCCAAGTAGAAATGTGAATGAAACTGTGGCCAGGGGGTTCACCCTGACAGACTTCCTTAAATCACAGAACGGACGCTTGGAGAGCCTGCTGCCAAGATGCTCTGCACGGAGACGCAAGAGCGGTTCTGTGGAAGCTGACTGACTATGCTGAGCACCCAAAACGCACCTCAATCAGGGCGTCAGCTGTCTTTATCAATCTAACACAGAAGAATGCTTATGATTTCCAGTTTGTTAAATGCAGCACACAATGTGTGCCAGCAGCCTCCGGTGAAGAGTGAAAAACTTACTTTTATTCCCTAAAAACTCTGTACAACTTAAAGAGGTTTGATTCTGCAGGGAATAAAACTCCCTGAGCCCATTTTGACACTAAAGCAAATAAACGCATTTTTTTGTTTTGTTCTCCCAAAGCCCAGGCCAAGACTAAAGGACCCCTTGCACTGACCCAACGGAACCAACAGCAGCTGCTGCCGGCCAGCATCCTCACCTGCATCCTCCTGCTCCAGGCTGCCGTGGTCCAGCTCCACTCTCACCGCTGCTCCCCCAAGGACGGCCTGGAGGCGTTTCTGCTTTGCCGCGATCTTCTTCAGCTGCTGTTCCTGGAGTGGCAAATAGCAGACACAGACACAGCAAGGCAGGGATTAGCTGTTAATAAAACTGCAATCATGAGTATCGTGAAAATGAAAGAGAAACCCCACACATTGCTATCACTGTCAAGAACTTTGCTTGAGCAGCTCCTACGTTCCTGCAGCAAGCCCCTCCTCGTGGCAGGGCACCAGTGCTCCTCGTGCCCGGGCACTCACATCAGAGTACTGATCAGAGGCGGGACTGTCCTACTCGGTCCCCCATGACACACTGGGTACAAACGGAACCTCTCGTGTTTCTGGGCTCTCCAGCTAATGGGCCAAGGCAGCCAGCAGGCCACAGAGATAAACACAAACACAACTGTCAGCTGAGTCACTCCCTTCCGATAACCTACAATACTTCTGATGGCCGCTGATGAGTGTTCTGCCAGTCACAAAACCTTCCAAGACAGATGCACTCTGCCATGCCTCATCGCGCACACACACCCAAGACGCCTCTGTCTCGTCCCCCTTGATACCATCAGAACTCAGCCTCCCACTTAAGTGGGCCTAGGGTACTCAGTTCCTCTTCACTGGGAAAGTGAAGCTTCTGCTCCATAGCGGCAGAGGGCTTACCGGCCTGTACCGGATCCGCAGCACCACATACACACAAAATATCAACTCCACACGCGCACATGCAGCAAGGAGAAACCCTAAATGCAAGCAGTACCTGCCAGGGCCCTGCAAAGTGTTTTTTATCAGCCTCTCTCTCTGCTAAATCCCACTCTCTCTCTGAACAGTCTATTTCTTAACACTGAGGAGTTGCTAAAGAAAGACAGAAAGTATCCTTCCGTGAAAGCAGGACCTCGAGGGGCCAGGGCTGCCCCTCTCCTCTGGAAACCCCAGCCTACCAGAAGCCAAAGGTCAAAGGTTCCTGCCCATCAATTCCACTGACATATTCCCACGAGAGGCTAACTGCCCCCTCTCTGGCTTGTGGGACCCCGTGTGCTCTGGGCTACTGCCGGCTCTGAGCTCTGAACAGCTTTCCCAATGTAAGAGAAACGGGGAGAAGATGCTAACAGTGGTCGAAACGAAAGGAGGGTCACTCGAAGGGAGTCAGTCCACACTCACAGATGTGGAACTCAACGACACAAGGATGCCATCAGAACCAACGTGATCAGAACTAGTCATTCCCCAGGCTAGGGATTTAGCTTAGTGGCATAAGCACCTGCCTGCCAAGTTCAAGGTCGTGAGTTTGATCCCCCGGTACCGAAAAAAAAAAAAAAAGAACTAATCATTCCTTACTAGTGCAAGGTATTTCCAGGAAGGGGTACTTAGCTTCTAAAAAAAAATTTTTTTTTTTTTGGTACCAAGGATCAAACTCTAGACCTTGCGTTTGCCAGGCCAGCGCTGAGCTAAATCCCCAGCCCCTATAAAAAAGTTTCAAACCACATAAAAACATCACCTTAATACCTTTCCCCTCCCTGAGTACAGCCTCAGGGTGGGAGCCAAGGTAGGGATGACGGGCCAGCCTCGCAGGGGAGGGGGGAAGTTACCTCAACCAGAAACAGCAGAAGCAGGCCATGCCAGCAAGAGCTAAACAGAGAAATGAGGTTGCCAGAAAGGGGACTGAGTGAGAGTCCAGCAGGTCCAGCAGGAGCCGAGCAGGGTGATGACAGGAAGACTGCAACAGGCCCAGGGGTGAGGAGGCTGCAGAGCCACACACACACGGGAGCCCCTCAAATAGGAAGGCAGGGATCTGGGCACGGGTCCCGTGCACTGCATGTGTGGGCTTTTAAAAATACCGAGTAACACAGGCTGGGACAGGGAAACAGCTGACAAATAAATGTATAAGAGCAGCTCAAAATTTCTACTATAACTAAATACATGTGCTTTCCCCTTTATAGGTGTAAATATGCTAAATCATTAAATGAGCTTAACTGGTGACTTCTCAAAAATGTCACACTGACTGCATTATTTGGAATCACCTTATTATACTTCTGTCGTTTTACAGAATCTAGTTTCCTGTTGACATCTCTGTTGGTGGCAGCTTGAGGGCTGAGTTGTTCAATAATTTTATCAATTTGCCTCAATGACGTCCTACATGACCTGAAAAATAAGATACATTGTCTGTTTTCCACTATGTTAACCTTTTTAAAGCTCAACATAAAGAAACAAATGCTAAAAACATGTCTCTTTTACTTCTTATGAAATAAAAGACGAAAAAAATTAAGAACACACATTCTTACTGCTCACAAATAGGTTAGAAGTTTAAGATAATTACTAACATTTTTCTTCTCTGGCTAATTTAAATCAGTTCACTCCCATCTGTAAACAGATTCATTCCTTCCACAAGGAATTTTTTGTTGAGAATCCACAGCAGTCCTACTTGCCTCAGCCCCCTGACTGCCAGGTTTACAGGCCTGCTCCCCATACCTCGCTCCCCACAGCTGCACAAGTATTTTTATGTGTCTACTTCATTCAAACACTACACTAGGACAATGTACACTAAGTTGTCCTTTTATATGAAAAAAGACACACACAGGGTTTTAAAAGCTGTTAGGGAAGCCTCCAAAGTCAAAAAAGTCTCCAAGGCACTTAAACATTTTCTTATACAAATCCTATATTTGTGGCAGTAGTTTTTTTTTTCTACACAACTGGAAGATTCATCTACAACAGCATTAAACTTCATGATGTGAAGGAGAAAAAAAATCAATTTAAAATAAATTACTCCCAAAAAAGATAACACAAAAGTTATAGTTTACAATTTCCAAAATACAAATTCAGTCTTCTGGACACTTCTATTGTTTGCTCCTTGTGTCTTCTGTGGATTTCAGGATAAACAATGCAAGTACTGGCGACTTAAGGCACCAAATGTCACTGTCACATAGTGTCACCTTCCCTGAGCCTCCACAGTACTCTCCTCTGTCACTGCTGTGGAGGTAGAAATATTCCAAGATCCATGTAAAAGATGTGTCCTTATTAGGAGCCAGGTCGCTGTACACTCAAAGCCACCTGCTAACCACACAAGCGCCTGTTACTCAAATGGCCAACCAGAGACGAGCCTGGAAGGACGGCCCAGGAACCGTCAGCAGAAAGCACGTCCTAATGCCAACAGCTGCCTCTACTGCAGGCGGCCACCAGCTCCACAGCCCGAATCCCGGCCACACCCGGGCCTCAGCGCTGTCTCGCATCTGCCTGACCCTGCTCAGGATAATACCCAGGACTGAAGAAAGGAAAGGAGAAAGTTCTTTCCTGTTATTTTAAAAAATATAAATCGGAAAAACTGCCAAGGGACCAAGAGACTGGATGCTCAGCTTGAGGACAGCAAGCAGGGTGGAAACTAGAGGACACAGCAAATGTGAAGTGGGGCAGCCCATGCGCCCAGTCTCACGTGGAAAACTCCCGGCACTGGGGCGCCCTGCTCCTGAGGCTGCCTGCCTAGGAGTCCAAGGGCTTCGAGCACAGCCCTCTCTCCGGACGCTATGTGAGCACCAGATGTGCCTCGGTGAGCTGGACTGAGCCCTGTGACTGTGGTGACGCTCCCCCGAGGGGAGGCCTGTCCTGATGTCCTCCGTCTCCTGAGTCAGAGCTTCTCTAAACCTCCTGAGTCTCAAATATTCCGGCTCTCTCACCTGAATCTCCTCACCATGTGTACACACAAACTCAGAAACAGAAGCCCGCTGCACTCACGTGAGGTCATCCAGGACCGCCTGATACTCCTTCTCGGCGTCCACAAGCTGGGCCGCATGGCTGACCTCGTGCAGGGCGCTGTCCACTTGCTGAAGCACACCCTGCTCCAACACGGCCTGGTCATAGACATCCACACCCAGGCCCTGCAGCTCCAGGGCCTGCGCACTGGGCTCCACTGCCGGGATCTGATGTCTGTCAATGTGCAGCAGGGCCGGGCCTCTCCTCAGGGCGGCTGACGTGCAGTCCTCGGCAGAGGTGGACGGCCCACAGTCAGACAGAGCGGGGGGCGGCCACCCCCCCACCTCCGAGGCACCTCCATGCTCCGGCTCCACGGGTGCGCCTTCGTCAGCTCTGACAGGCGGACTCTGCAAAGGCTCCTGCTCCTGAGTTTGACAGCACTGGGGACTCCCCTCACCTGGCATCCTTCACGGACTAACTGAAAGGAAGAGGGAAAATCGGGATAAGGCTCTTGGCTACATCGATTGTTAGTTTCCGATGTATTTTACAATTAATGCACCAACCTCACATAGCATCAGGCAATAACCTTGCGCTCACAGAAGTTCAATCTTCCAAGTAGTAATTTCCTGAGAGACCCAAATTACACACCTTCTAATAATAAGACAGTATCAACCGAAAGAAGAAATGCAGTGGCATCGGCAAAGGACAGTTGGGCAGCCAGCGGAGAAGCAACAGAATGGAAGTGACCCAATCCCAAGACCTGGAGGCTGTCAAAAGGGCCGGAGAGGTTCGGTGGCTGTCTTCCGTGGCATGAAATCACCCTGCAGTAGTACAGCCTCCTCTAACACAGAGGGTTGGGGATGCAAGGGGAGAACTCTGGCATGAATCTGGCGCTACAAACTGTGAGGCTGAACATCCATCCAGAGAACAGCAGCTTGGAGCCAATCATCATCTCTGAAGATTCATTAAAGAGTCTCAGAAATAAGTCTTATTTGATACACAGTATAACTTCTCACCCCTCACACTGGCAGGCATAATATCCAATATAGATAAGGAGGATGTTTTTGGGAGAGAGGGGACAAGCCAATTAGCCCTTCTGGGGACAATTTATCAAGAACTGTCAAGACAGTAAATGTACAGGACCTCTGCCCAGCACTCCGAGCTCCAGGTATTTACTCCAGAGGGCAGCAGCACCCCACAGAGTGTTGGGTGCTGCCCTTCCCAGCAGCCCTGTAGTCATGCACCTGAGCGAACTTGCAGCTCCCCACCAGCCCCAGTGTCACAAGATAGGATCGCACAGCCTATCACTATGCGGAGAAGAGACAAAATTCAAGGTAGTTTCTACTGAGTGCATACCACCACGGCTCCCCGTACTGTCTCTACTTACACACAGGCAGCCTGGAGGAAGACAAGTGCTTAGTGTGGCATGTTTTAGTAGTCTCTAGTGACCATTAAGTATTTTCTGTGGCACTGATAATAAAAGCCATGTTAGTGACAGAAGCTGCGGACATAGTATGCGTGCATTTGTCTCATGTTTGTGCATCTGAGTACACAGAATACAAAGGATCCGAAAGGTACACACGTACTACAAGAGGGACAAAGGAACACATCCTATCATCCAGAACTGTCACAGCTAACGGATATATTAGAACAGAAGAATCAAGAGACAGCCTTGCCCTTTAGGTAACTGTTAATAAACTCACACCAGGGACAAAAATGTTGAGGACTGAGCACCGCCTTCCCTGAGCAGCTCACCTTCTAGTGGAGCAGAAGCACGTGAGGAATGCAGCAGGCCAGGGAGCAAGGAGAGTTATTGGCAAACACTGCATCGACTCGGAGGTGGGAACAGTGTTTGGGATCAAGAAACACACTCTGTGCTCTGGACCCCTGGCCCACGAGCTGATACTTAGGCAGTGCTCAGTATCTGCAGAAAGGAAGCAAGGTTCAGAGAGGACTTCTAAAATGAAGTTTGGTCCGGGTAACCGAGTGACCAGTGAATTCAGTCATGAACATTAGCGTTGAAGAAAGAATGAGGGAAGCAGGGTATGGTGGCACATGCCTGTAATCCTAGCACTAGGGAGGCTGAGGCAGGAGGATCGCCATAAATTCAAGGCTAGCTTGGACTACATAGTGAGTTCAAAGCTAGCCTGAGCTACAAAGCGAGACACTGTCTCAAAAAACAAAAAACAAAACAAACAAACAAGGAAATGGGAAAGCAGAAAGAGGAGGCTTGGCAAGGAGCCCTTAAGTCTCAGTGCTCCGTCACCACGCAAATTTGAACTGAAGGGAGAGGTCTTCGTGGGACATGGGTGCCCCACCAGGATCAGTAGCTCCAGGGTTTCCAAGGCTCTACCTGTGCTGGTGATGTGATAACACTGCAAAGGTTAGAGGTGAACACGGGAGGGGCAAAACTCTTCTGATTAATTTGAGGAGGAAGGCTGAGCCCGGTGTCCCTTTCCAACAGAAGGCAAACTCTGATTTAGAGCCTTTTAAGAACAGAATTGAACACTTCTGTTGTTTTTCTTATTTGCATGCATACAAGGTTTTATTTTTAAGTTAACAAATGTCAATGCAGCCAAAACTACTAGTATTGCAGAATAAAGACAAGGTTAAAGTAATGAAATCTGGGGGAAACTGCTAATGATAAAAGAGAAAAAGGGAATGATTAAAAGTGAAAAATGACAAAGCAGTTCACAAAAGGAAACACCCTTTCTGGTGCACGGGATCTGGACACTAGCAGGTCACTTGTTATCTCAGTAAAAGAAATTTCAATGGAGCAACAGAGACAAAAACCAGACTGCAGTGGGTTTTGAAGTCAGCAGGAGACGAGACAATGGAAGCCACGGGGAGTGACCCATAGCTTTCAGGAGCTTGGCTGTGGAGGGGAGACAGCTGGAGTGATGGAGTAACAACGGGTTTGCGGGGAGGTGGGGGAGAAAGATGAGGGAGGAAGAACCAGAGAATGCCATAGCTGGAGTGGGCATGGGGAGATGACCTGCACCGAAAGCTGGGCATTAGCAAGAGATCAGAGTGGAAGAGACCAGAAGGCATGACACACCTTTCTGGGGCAGTGGCAGAATGGAGACTCCTGATACACCTAAATCTGTGTAGGTGCAGAGGGAAGCTGAAGTGTACCAGAGAAAAAAATGTCCCACAAAGAAATCTGGGCAGTTCCTGAGTCAGGGAACAAAACCGGGATGGGGGCTGGAGAAGAGAGTCTAGAACAAATGTCTGTTAGAAGAGGGAAGCAGTTGATGGGAAACAAACATGGAGGGTACCCGAGGTTGGTCCTGCCAAACCCATGGCCTGCCAACACGCCCCAATACGGAACAACTTCCTCCTCCAGTAATAAGCAGATCTAGGGAAAGTGTACCGCTGGCACTTTTCAGAATAGAAGTGGCAGAACAAAAGGAGCCCAAAGTGAAGAGACTCAGGGCAGTACTTAAAGTAAAAGCTGAGGAAACTAAAAAGAGAAACGTAATTGAAATCACAGCGGCAGGTGGAAGGCTGAGGGGCTCCTCATGAAGTAACAGTCGAGGCTGCATCCGCACCAAGAATAGGCTTTAACGGGCCACCGAGGAAACACTGCAACAAGACAGCTAGGTGAGGGCTGAAGAGCTGGTGAATTTGGGAATACGGCCCGAAGGCCAGCGGGGAAAAGGAATTTATTGCTTTGGGGAGGAGGATGAGGCCTCCTCCACTGGTGTACATCTTAGAGAGTATCATATAGTACACAGCCAAGCTTTGTCATCGGGGTTAACTGTCCCTTCACTGTCCCTCTGGAACACCGAGCTTCGTGGCCCGAGCAGCTGAGTGTTGGTGCGCAGCTGGCTGAGCAGGGCGGGCAGGCCGCGACCATAAGGTCCGGAAAGCGCGAGCCTGCATCTCACGCCAACGCACGGACTTACATGAGTTTTTACGCAGGGCGACGACAGCATGGCCCGATCTGTGTCTGTTAAAACAGCCCAGCTGCGCTACGCTACAGGCACAGCTATCGAGCGAACAAGGCGGCGACACCGGGAGATGCTAGGGACAGTGACAGCTTGGACGGGGCACCGGAGGGGACGAGGATGCCACAGGAAATCAGGTCAGGACGCTGGGAGAGGACGGCTAA
>PVJX010040535.1:0-15160 GCA_004027295.1 Dolichotis patagonum | reverse complement strand
TTGCAAAGCTTTTCTGGTTAGACCTCCTTGCCCAACTGCGTTCTCCTTTGGTGAGCAGTTAACCTAGTGGTTAACCACTATCCATGCGGATGCACTTAAGACTGTTAAGAGTCCATGCCAATGTGCTTAAGGCTCTCTTTCTCCTCACTGTTTTTTTTTTTAACTTCTGTGTCACAGTATACAACCCTTTTTGCGGCAGAGACTGTTTTAAGTCATACAACAAGCAAGCAAGTATTTGGACAACTATTCTTATTCAACTGTATTTGAACGATTGCGGTTCAAAAATATCTGAGTGATTAGATATTCAAAGTATTTAAATAACCACTGTCCAGCTTGGCATGAGACATGGGGGTGGGCACAGAATGTCTTAATATATTTTTTTTGGAGAGACAAATTTGTTCCCATGAAACAGGAGCGGGGTTGAGAGGGGCCCGTGGAGGAAAGGACTGGAGGCTGGGCACGATGGGGAGGGTCAGGGCCCCAACCATGGGGCTGGGCCACCAGCTGTGCGTGGTCCTTCCCTGCCCCTCAGCGGCGCGGCTTGCCTGAGACCGTAGTGCTGGGCTCAGCTGAGGCTGCCTGGGCCATGTGGTTCCGGTTCTGTGGGTCAAGAGTTTTCAGAACTCAAGAGCATCCCAGAGCTGCAGCTCGGGGGCTTCCAACTGGACGCAGAGCAGCAGGCCTCAGAGTCCAAGGGGATGAATGAGGGTGTGGGGAGGGGACAGCGTGGCAGAGATGTCAAGCATCAACATGAAAACGTAGACAGACGTGTTTGGGCATTTAAAGAAGAGTCACCAGGAAGTGACAGGATACTGAGCATCGCTTTTTGAAATTCTTTAAACAAATTTTAGGATTAAACACAGTTTATTAGTACCATGTCTGCAGTAACTAAAGATCACATTCCTTGTCTGGAACTGGTACACGCACAAAGCCCATGTTAGTTCTTTTTTTATTCCCTTTCCCACTCCTTTCTCCCTCCTTCCATTTCTTGGTCCCCTTCCCTTTTGAAAAAGATCTATCTCCCTATTTGCTTCTTTCTTTGTTTTTTGTGTCAGGGTCTCACTATGCAGTTCAGGCTGGCCTTGAGCTCATATTGTAACCCAGGCTGGTCTCAAACTCATAGTGATCCTCCCGCCTCAGCCTCCCAAGTGCTGGGACTACAGGTGTGCACATGCCTGGCTTTGTTTTTTTTTTTTTTTAATCATTTTTCATTTTGCTCTATAATTTATTTTTATTTTGGTTTTCTTATATTATCAGAGAAACAATGTAATATTTAAGTCCTTAACATTATGTGCATTCATTTTCCTGTGGCTGAGTCACATTTAGTCTTCTTTATAGCAGAGTAGCACTCCACTGTTTATAAATAAGGAGAGAGAGAGACGGAGACAGAGACAGAGACACACACAGAGACACACACACAGAGAAATGCTTTAAAATAATTTGCCTGAGAGGAATGATAAGATAAAGCAAGAATTGGCTGTAAGTTGATTCTTGAGGTTCATTGATAGGTCCATGGGAGTTAATTTACTCTACTGTCTGCTTCTGCATAGGTTTAAAACTTTTTCCAGTGCTGGTGAGCCAGGCCTCCAGCTTCGCATTTACAGCTTTTAATAATAAACACTGGAGCAGCACCGAAAAATAACAAGTCGACACAATTTCATCAGGCTAAAGTCTTGCAACTTGGTATTGGGTTTAAGAAAATTTGTCAGTGGAATGGGAAGTGCCATGTTGTTCCAGTTTGTCTTGCAGGAGAGACAGCCGCTGTTGAAGGAGCCGTGGTTCCCTGGACCCTGCAGCTGACGGGTTTCAGATGCAAACCTTCCATCTCTGGATTCTGGTCCATGGATCCTTGCACCATCCCTTCACCCTGTGAATGGTCTTGGTCAATAGTTTGGGGTAAACAAATGCACAGAAATCCCTGTCACACCCTAACAAGATATATGGGCAATTTATTGCGTCTGTTTTAGATTTTTAAAAAATTGAAAACATAAAAATTAATGCCCACATATACTATCTACCATTTGACTTAATAAATGTGAATAGTTTGTTATATAGATTTCAAATAAATATATATGATTATATATTTTTTATTTTATGGAAGAAAATACAACGAAATTTCATAACAATCTAGTAGAAGGGTAGCCATAGTTAATACATTGCATATTGTTATCTTTAAAGTACAAGACATGGGCATAAAAAATTCCCTAAACATTTTTAACACAAACCTTTCTTTTCAATGAACCAAGAGAAACTAGTAGTATAACTATCTTGTATTTTTTTCCTTTTTCCTTACTTACTTTCCCCTTTCTCCCATCCTAGTTCCTTTTTTTTCTTTTGAACAGTTTCTTCCCATTTCACAATATCAGTGTGTATTTTGGACCTTATTTACTCTTTTAGTTTCTCACACTAGGCAGGCAATTCAATTTTGCCTACATTTCAAGAAATTTTGATTAGTGTATATTTGTAGTACATCATAGTTACATTCATGTTGGCAAATTGGTGTGTGGATGTAACATCAGAAAAGCATATTTTTTATTTTAAAGAAAATAAAACCAAGCAAAATAAAACAGAACAAAGCCAATCAAAACAAACCAGTGTAAGTGACACAGGACTTCAAAACAATAGGAAATCAACAATGGGTACCATAATGCCTCTTGTCTTCAAAACAGCTGTAGATACCTTCATACATAGTAAAAATCAAACAAAACAGAGCAGAATCAATAAAAACAAAACAATGAATGCAATAAAGGACTTCAAAACAAGATAATAGCAAATCCAAAATGATTACCATAATATATCTTGTTACCTTTGAAATAGCTGTCCATGCCATCAGATACAACAAAATTAAAAAAAACAAAACAGAATAAAACCCAACCCCCCCAAATGAAAATGTTGCAGGACTTCAAAACAAGATGATAGGAAACTGACAATGGGTACCACCTTCAGAAGGAGATCCCCCATCGTTGCTACATTGTATTGCTATCCTCTGTATAGATGATCAGACTACCAGCTTTAGACCTGCAAAGTCAGTGAAACACTAAACACTACAAGCATTAAATTGTATTTTACTTCATTAGCTATCATCACAGCCTGTGTTTCTCCAGATCAGCTGGTCGCTACAGTGGGTGTGGTGGTGGTGGGGTGTCTATTCTTGTTTCCCAGCTATGTGTCAGAAGGGGTTGCTATCTGGCTTTCCTCTCAGCAGCCCTCGCATGGCACCAATTTGCAGGGTGGGCATGCTTCTTGGTGACTTCTTGTTCTCTTCTCCCACAGTCCACAAATCCAGAAATGCATATTTTTTAATCAGGTCAATAACACATTCTAAGTCACTGAAATTCTGTATTCTGCCCCATTCCATCCTCTCCTTCTCTAGAGACAACTGTTGTCATAAATTTGGTTTGAAATCTTTAGACTGAGAAAGCATAATAAAAAAGAATTTAAAGGTGCACAATGCAAATAAAAAGGAACATGTAACTGAGTTTATTCACTTTGTCAACGAGTGAAAAAGTAAGACGTTAGTCTGGTTCCAAAGCTTTTGCAGGAATGGTTATTCTCAGGAAAGTTAATAAAGGAAAGTTAGAGTAGGATTGTTGCATTTGGTGACCAGGTGATTCTTGTCTTATATAACAATAAACCATATGCTTTAGGAATTTTTTATACTAGACAAATTATTTTCATCTCATCTAGACAAAAATCTGTAAGTTAATATACAATTTCATTAAGTCTGGGACATAGCAGTAACAGGGAGCCAAACCAGGTAGACCTCCCCTAAACAACTCTCGAATGGTTTATTTACCCTCACATATGACATTGAAAGGGCATACTGCTCCCTTTCCCCCATTTTTTCTAAATTTACAACAATTTTTGTTAGCGAGTCTATATTCTTACATTTTTTCTACAGATCTGAATCCATAAATAATAACATTAGTGAACATTTATTTATTCATTTATTTTGGTACCAGGGATCGAATTCATGACCACATGCTCACGAGACAGGTGCTTATGCTGCTGAGCTAAATCCCCAGCCCCTGAACATTTATTTGTGACAAGCACCGTGTTACAGGTTTTACGTATACTAAGTACATTTAATCCCTCCACATCAGTATTACATACTGTTACTATTTTCATTTTACAGATGAAAGCAATATGCAGACAAATTCAGGAAATTTCCTGAGGATATGCAGCTGGAAAGTGGCAGGACAGATTCCATCCCAGACTGCACATGTTACACTGCAATTTGTTCTTTTGCTCTCTACACTATATTCTGAAGAACATTCCAGGATTCATTCATTTTAGCTGCACATTTCTCCAATGGGGTTCTGTGCACTCCACGTGCAAAAGTTGATTTACTTGTTTCTCTGTTGGATGGCACAAATTGTCTTGAGCACCTTTTACAGTTTTAAATGAATCGACAGAAAAATTATATCTATTTATCATCATGCATTACCTTGCATAAGTAGCATTTCTGTGGAGAGAATGCTACATACACTTAGCATTTTTGAGAATATTCTTTATTAACTCTGTCCCCATACTGCACAGTAGTCACCTAGTCCTCCTCTCAAACTGCATCTACCCCCTTTGATAAATAGCTTCCCTTCCTCCACCCACCCCATCTTCTGATAACTGCTATTTTATTCTCCACTTCTGTGAAACTAACTTTTTATGTTTTTCACATGAGTGAGCTCTTGTCATGTTGATCTTTCTGTGCCTGCTTATTAAACAGTGTAATCCATGTTCATCTATGCTACTGTAAATCACAAGACTGCATTTTCTTGTCCCACATTTTTCAAATGAGTGCATATTGTTTACACAGATCAATGGCTGCATCCTGGCAGATTTGTAGCCATTCTTTTTATCCCACTGTTTACACCACCACATTTTCTTTATTCAGATGGGCACTCAGGCTGAGCCCAGACACTGGCTACTGTACACAGTGCTGCAATAACCATTGGGAGTGCAGACGTCTCTTTTCCACACTGGTTTCACCTCCTTTGAATTGTACCTGGCAGTGGCATTGCCAGATCGTGCCATGGTTCTGTGTTTATTATTGGTGGAAGCTCCGTGCTCCTTCTTGTAATGTCAGCACTGGTTTACATTCCCACCAGCAGTGTAAGGTTCTGTTTCTCCATATTATCAGCACTCATCTTTTGGGGCTCGCCTTGATGATAGGAGTGAGTTGGGGTCTCATTGTGCTTTTGATTTCTATCCTGAAAATTAGTGATGTTGAGTATGTTTTTCATAGACTCTGCTTTTTGGGCACTTTCATATCTTCTTTTGAGAAATGTGTATTCAGGTCAGAGCGTGTGACTTGTGCTTCAGTTGTGTGGATTTCTTTTTATTTTTTGGAGATTCACCTCTGTCAGACGATGTGTAGTTTGAAAATATTTTCTCCCAATCTGTTTGTTTGTCTCTTCATTGTTGATTCTTTCCTTTGTTGTGCAGAAGCTTTTTAGTTTAATAAATCCATTTGTCTATTTTGGGTTTTGTTGTCTGTGAGGTCATATTTTAAAAAATCATTACCCAGACCAAGGTTATGGAGCTACACTCAATGTTTTTCCTAGTAGCTCTGTAATTTGACATCTTATATCTAAGTCTTTAGTCTATTTTGAGTTGATTTTTATGTATGCTGAGACAGACAGGTCTAATTTCATTTGTCCACATGTGGATATACAGTTTTCCCAAAATCATCTGCTGAACAGTGTATCTTCTCCCCATTGTATGTTCTTGGAAACTTTGTTGAAAATCATTTGGCTATAAAATTGTGGATTTATCTCTGGACTCTTAGTCTTTCCCACTGGTCTTTATGTGTATTTCATGCCAGTGCCATTCTGTTTTGGTGACTATAGCTTTATAGCATCTTTGGAAGTTAGGGAGTATGATGCCTTTAGCTTTATTTTTCTTTTTCCCTCAAAATTTTACTTACTTTGGGTCTTTTATGGTTACATAAAAACTGTAAGATTTACAAAGATTTCTGTCATCGACATTTTGATGAGGATTGCATTGAATCTGTGAATGCAATTGGATGCCTGTGGTGCTTTGGTGCTTCACTAACATTGCAGGTCTAGGTCTGGTGGTCTGATCATGGGTTCAGTGGGTAGTGGAACACAGTATGGCGTTTAGGGGAGAATCTCCTTCTGAGGGTTGTAGCCATTGTTGATTCCCTATCATTTTGTTTTGAAGTCCTATATTATTTCCATTGTTTTGCTGGGTTGGGTTTTATTCTCTTTTGTTTTGTTTGATTATGTCAAAGCCAATGGCAGGAGCAGCTATTTCAAATATAGCAAGATATATTATGGTAGCAATTTTGGATTTACTATAGGCTTGTTTTGAAGTCCTGTATTGCATTCATTGTCTTGTTTTTATTGTTTCTATTCTGTTCTGTTTGATTTTTTACTATGTCTGAAGGTATCTGCAGCTATTTTGAAGACATTGAAAGGCATTATGGTAACTATTGTTGATTTTGTAATGTTTCAAAGTCCTGTATCTTTCACACTGGTTTGTTTTGATTGGTTTTATTCTGTTTTATCCTCTTTAAAATAAAAAAAGACAGTCTGTCATTTAATTTTCAGAAAGGAAGATAATTAGTGTTGTGAGGATGTGGAGAAATTGGAAACCTGCTGCACTATTGAGGCGCCATGTAAATAATGCAACTGCTGTTGAAAAAGGTGTGGTGGTTTCTCAAAAATTAAATATAGAATTACCACAGGGTATGGGAATTCTGCTTACAGATATATTGCTCTCCTGCCCAGTTGAGAGCAGTGTGTATCAGTCTGCTGGGTCACTGTAACAAACACTTCCAACCTGTGATGCCTATGTGATAGAATGTGCTTCCTCCCCACTGTGAAGTCAGGATGAGGGTGTGGCTGAGCTGTCTCTGCCTGCAGCAGATGGCTCTCCTGTCCCCATGTCTTCAGGGAGCCTTCCTCTCTGCATGCGTTTCCTGCTCTCCTGTCTGTATGAGGCTGCAAGTTACACAGAGAGAGCCCATCCTGGAGACCTGGTCTACCTTCTTTAAAGTCGCTGTCTTCACCTGCACTAAGCTGGTAAGATGCTGGGAATTAGGACTTCAGCATTCAAAGCCTGAGAGGGAGATGACTCAGCCCACTGCCCAGAGGCCCAGTAGGTATGCAACAACATCCAGAGCATCCTCTTTACAGCAGTGAAATAGGAACAACCCATTTCTCTGAGGCCAGAAGAACACATACTGAGATGTGCTATGCACACAGCGGGACCTTGCTCACCACACACGGAATGAAAGCTGCACATCTACTGTAGCACTAATGAGACTTAAAGACTATGCTAAATCATCCAGAAGTAAAAGGACAAATATTACCTGAGTCCATTCACAGACGTCATCTAGAGGAGCAATTTTATAAATACAGAAAGTAGAACATGGCAGAGCGGCATCGCGGAGGAGAAGCAGTCCATGGCAGGGCAGGGGGCAGCGGGCAGGAGCTAGCCTTCTGCCCGTCCTGTCATATTCCACCCAGAGTATAAGCTTATCGATTGGTGCTGCCCACACCGAGGGTGGAGCTTCTGTTATCACTTTCATGTACCCTTAATTCAGCTGCTTTTGGAGGACATCTAGATAGAAGTCATCATAGGGAACATGAATTCTAAGTTTCTGTTTTTACTAGTAGATGTTTGCAGTATGTAATGGTTACACTCCCTGTGGAGAGTTGGTGCCTGTACACACACATCTTAATTCTTTTCCTGCCCCCTTCTCTTTCCCTTCCTCTCTTCTTCTACCTGGTTGTTGTCTTCCCTTTTACAAAGACTATGCTAAATCATAGAGAGAGATACATCTCTCTGTGTCTTCTTACCTGTCTTTTATTTTGCTCTTTATTTATACCTTAGTTTTCTCATATCAGAGAAGCCATACAAAACCAAATTTAAGCTTGTGTGTCTGATTTATTTCACTTAATTTTATGGTCAAAGTACAGCCAGTTTTTACAGATTTATCCTCCTTTATGGCAGAGTAGTACTCCACTGTGTGTAAATACATTTTTTTCATTCATTCATCTGATAGTGGACTTACGGACTATGTCCAAGATTTATACTATTATGTACAGGAATTTATATCATTGTAATAAAATGTCTTTAACCCTTGGGAAGATATCTAGAAGGAGAATAGCTGGGTCAAATGGAATTTGTAGTCTTAGTGTTTTGAGGAATTTCCACACTGATTTCCATAGTGGTTGTGCTATTTACCTACCAACAATAGAGAAGCATCCCCCACCCCCCGAAGCATTGCACACATTTATTATTTGGTTTCTTGATGATAACCAGACAATTTAGTTTAATGGGCATAGAGTTCCTGTTTGCAAATATGAAAGAATTCTGAAACTAAACAGTGGTGTTTGCACACTACTGTGGATGTATTTAAGAACTGTAGTGCTGGGCATGGTGGCACATGCTTGTAAGTCCCAGCTATTGGGAAGCTGGGGCAAGAGGTTTGCTGAGAGTTTGAGACCAGCTTGGGCTACATAGCATGACTCTATCTTAAAAAACTAAAAACCAAAAATCTAAAAATCAAAACCAACCAACCAAACAAACAAAAAAAGGAATTTTATACTTAGATGTATTTAAAATACTAACTTATTCTATACATATTTTATCATAAAAAAAGAAAGAGGGAAAAATAATGGCTCCAAGGTAGCCCTCAGAACATGCTCACGGGCCAGTAGGGGTCCCAAGGTCCCAGGCTGGGAGACATTGACATGAAGAAAGCAGGAATAGGCACCTGGTAGGAGCTGGTGACAGAGGTCTTTAGAAACCCATCCAAGTATCCTGAAGGCTCCTCAGAGGTAAAGTGTGCAGTTTTGCTGAGATACATATTTGCAGCACCTCAGTGGTGTTTAGACCCACTTTCCTATTGAGTGAAAGTAGCCAAGCCCTTCCCATTGTGTCTCAGCGTGCCTTGTTTGACTGTGCTTTTTAATAGGAAGATTATATAAGCTCTGTGCACTTACAGAACTAGGGACTGGGGAGGCTCACAGAAATACCACACAGCAGCATGGAAGACCTAGTGGCTGTTGCATTTCCCAAAAGTTAGCCATGAGTGTTGCTACGTTCACATGCTACTTGTAATATTTACTTAATATTGGAAACAGCAACTCTCTTAAAAAGGAAGTAAATCTAGCCCCATCTTAAGAAATAGTGTGCCTAAAATGCACATTATTGGATTTACTGTGGCAGTCGTATTTTAAATACATGTTAAAAGAAATATGGTAAGTCCCTGATATATGAACATTCGAGTCTTGAACTTTGGCAGATACCAATGGACCTCACATTGTGAATGTTCATAGATGCCAGCACATCGTGGAAGCAGCTCGTGTGTCTGCCGGATGCTGTCACGGTCATGCTGTTGTGTGCTTGCAGTACAGTATGACAGTGCCCAGCAGTGCAGGGTGCAGTCAGAGCCCCAGGTGTCTGGAAACAACAGGAAATGTAGTGGTGCTGGGGGGAGGCTTCCAGGAAGTGCAAAGCAGTAATCATGGAAACAACCGAGGTGGAAAGATGGTAGATATTGCTTGTTCTTATAATGTGAACCATGTGACCACGGGCACAATTCTAAAGAGCAAAGGCAAAACCATGGGACCTGTGAAGTCTGCTGTGCTGGTGAGGTCCACAAACATAGTTGTGTACTTGTATCACAGGTGTGTATGACTCACTTTTTTGGACTTATGAATGAATCTAACTTAACGACATTCTTGTGGAATGGAACTTGCCCGTAGGTTGGGGACTTACTGCATAGAAATTTAAAAAATGAATTTGTTAAATTGTGTTTTACCCCAAGCCCTGGGAAATCACTTCAACCAGGTATAAACGCTGGCTCTGATGTTGACGGGTAGCATTGCCCTGGATAAACTGTCTACAAAACTGCTGTACAATGGATTGAAAATCTCCACCTCACAGGAAGTATCTGGAGAACCAAATGAAAACCAGCCCTTGTAGTGCGTATTTGTATAATGTCCGGCACTTACTAAGCTCTCAGGGAATAAAAAAATTGAGTATGGACTGCTCTAGAATTGCTGACTGTAACTTTGTTCTTGGAAACAAGGACAAAAAAAAAAGAGTCATCTGTTTGATTGCATTTCAGTAGAGTACATTTTCCTTGGGTTGCTGGGTGCAGGCCTGTCCATTAGAGCCGCTACAGAGGCGGCTAAATCGTTGTGGAGACAGTCATTGGCAAGAAGAGAAAGAGGCTAGTCGGAGGCGGAATTGGGACAAGATGTTCTATCCAGAAGCAGAGGAGGCAGAGGGGAGGAGGAAGTGGGAGGCTGCTGTCCAGTCTCGAAGTGCTGAAATGATTCAACTCTGCAGACGGAATTGCGAGTGATTCTATCTGCGCACCTCGCTGCTTGCCAAGGATTGTGTTTCAGGTATGCCTCCTCCTCGCTGCCCTTCACAGTCTGTCTCCGTTGCTGCCTTCCGCCCGACAACACCTCTCTCACTCAAGCCTCTGCATCCTCTCAGCGTGTCCTCCAGCCGGCTGTGGCTGACCTTTGTGCAAACGGTGCTCACTGTGGACAGCACACGGGTTCTTCCCAGGATGGTGCTGAGAGTGAGAAGCAGTTCCAATGAGCCCTTGAGGGCTAGTGGCTTCACAGCCTGTCTCCCCACAGTCATAAGCAGCCCCCATAGTGTGCTGGACGACAGCCTCCAGGACTGAAGAAGCTGAGAATGACAGCTTTCAGAAACAGGGTCCTGGCTGCTGCCTACTGCCTTGGAAATGTGTCAGCCTGTGTCACCAGACTCAGCATGGATGGCCCAGGGGTCCATCCAGCCCTCGAGTGAGACCCGGCTTGAACTTTTCTCTGCTAGTTGTTACTCAAGCTCGCAACAGCCTTCTTTCTCCCAAATAAGATTTATCTTTCCTGCATTTGAATGTCTAATTTAAACATTCTTTTCTCTTGACCACCCCCACATGAAAGCAGTTATTTCTTTCTTTAGAAATCCTATGGCATTTTTGTTTTGGGTGTGACACTTAGCTCAGGGTTATAAACTTATTTTGCAGATTGTTAAACAAGTGATAGTCTTGTCTCTCCAGCAAAACTGTAGGCACCTTGGACCTCAGGGTCCAAAGTGCTTGCACGTTCTTTAGTCCACATGATTCCAAGCATACAGCAGGAATTGGCTGACTAATTGGTTGACTAATAAAAGAGAATGACTTTGGGAAGTGAAAAGAACCCAAGAATGAAAAATGGAAAATTGAACAACAGTATCTCAGCAAAGGATCAGGACCAAAGGATGTGGTAGGTTGTTACATTTGCCCAGCATAGGCGAAAAAAAAAAATACTGGAGATTGGAGCTGGGTGAAATGAAGAAAAGCTGGTGGAGCTGTTGCAGAACCACCTACAAGAGACCTTACAAATACCTGATCAAGGGCCGGGGGTTTAGCTCAGCAGCACAAGTGCCTGCTTGGCAAGTGTGAGGTCAGGGGCTTCTGTCTAATCTGATTCCATTTCCAAGGAAATACAGACCCATGGGAATGGAAGGGGCATCAGTTGTTGCTCTGAAGGGGGCAGGTCAGTGGCTCATCTTTTATGATGTCTCACCAGGGGGACCTCAGCTTTGGCATGTCTAGTACTGAGAACTTCACAGAGACAATACACTGGGTGGAATTTTCTTGGTTTGACAATTAAAAAAACCTGATAACCTAGCATACACCTAGCATTTGATGGGTGTACTTGCTAGGGAGACCCAGGTAACTTGTAGCTCTGTGGGTCCTGGGAAGTTGTAGGGAGCTCCCTAAAACTTTTCACAGGCTCTGGCTCCATTTTCTGCTCTCTGCTGTCTTTTCCTGTGTGGGCAATTCTTTTCTATGACTTTATTTTCCTGTCCTCTCCCTGTGCCAGTTCTGGGGTCAGTGTCTTGGAAATGTCAAGGTAAAGGAAGCTTTGGCTCCCCACACCAAGGGGGTATGGACAAGCTAGAAGAAACCGTAAAGAGTTTGTGTCCAGTTCTCATATGTAAAAGGGTACACAAAGGTACGGAGCGGGGAAATTTTCACCCATGATGCAACAGATAGGGTAAGTGGGGTTAAAGGTCAGTGCTTTCACACAGTGGACACCAGGAGAGTATTCACAATGACCCACATGCAAATATGTAAAACAGGAGGGCTGTAATAATATGAGCGAGTGTGGATGCCCATTTACATATTATTTGCATACCCCCATGGCAGCACTGTCTTCTCAGTTATTTCTCCAGTGTGAATGTTCCATTGCTTCCCTTGTTTGCCATTTTTAGTTTCCCCTTTCTCTCTCCCTCTACCCACTCACCGTCTTTGGCCCAGATCTCCTGCAGCATGAAAGGAGAACAAGTATCCACAGAGCATTAAAATTACACTTCGGACAGCTGTACTGTGACCATATGGCACTGCTGAAGCAGTCATTCCTGCGAGGTGGGGCCCTTGGCCGCCCTGTGCCTTCTGCTGCCTGGGAGGAGCTGCTCAGTACTGAGTGGGGCTGGGTTGCGGCTTTGTTGTTTTGAGCTCCACTTTAGGACACACAGTCTGGCAGGGTTTTAACACAGGAACTCATTCCCCTCTGGCAGGGACTTACTCTTCACATCATCTCTAGCACTGAGTTGAGCAGGAGATGCGTGGTCGGCTGTTAGTCGATGAATGCACAAATGTATGAAGCTTACGAAAAGCTCGCTAGCCCTATGTAAGGGTATAAGGGCCAAATGCCCATTATCTACAGGATGGATCGCCTCTAGAGAAAAACTGATATTTCATGCCTTGGGAAACGTAACAGGCATTCTCTCAGGTGATTGCTTCCGTAGGATTCTGGAGTAGATATTTCCTGGGAAGGCACTATGTGAAGTCTAAAGTGCTATACAAGAGGGCTATGTTTTATATCTGGCATAATTAATGGAGCATTTTTTATGCTCACAGTTAGAAAAAATTCTTTTCATACACATATGTAATGTAGTTTAGCCTTATCCATTCCTTGATACCGTTTGGAGTAATTTATTGTTTTAACAAACATCTCCAGTTCTGGATTAGGTTTCTAAAAGGCAGGGTTACAAAAATGTCCTAAAAACCCTATTAGAGTAACGTATAAATAAATTCTCAATAAACCCTTTGCAATGAAGAGCTAAGGGGTTCAATTAGAGTCAGCTTAGACACAAGAGGGGAACTAACAGTGAGGGTTCAGAAACATCTTTATAGAGGCGGGCAGTGGCCTTACCGTGCGTCCTTTCAGAAAGCCGAGCTCTGTTTCATCGCTTTGTTCAGGGCTCAGTCACTGAGCAGCAGGGAGGAGGCTTCTGGAAGTCAGAGCAGTGAGTGGCACTGGAAGCAGTGGTCCCAGGGACAGGGGATGGGTGTGCATTTTATAGCTGGGATTGGGGATTTAATAGCCACAGTGAGAGGCGCCTGGAGTGCAGCGCTGGTGTGGGTGGGATACTGAACCTGACTTCTGGAGTGGTACATTGAGCCAGGTACCCAGGCCTCTGCGGGTATAGGGTTAGGGCACTGGAAAAGTGTACAGGTGAGGTGCAAGGCCTTTCTGAGCTCAGCCTGAGCCCTCTGCGGGCAGCTTTCCACCCTGGGGCACAGGCCATGTCTGCCTCCAGCAGATTCATACGTGAGCTCCTGCAGTGCCTCCCCAAGGGTGAGCGTCGAGTGTTGGGGCTGCAGAGTGGTGTCTGGAAAGGTGACCAGTGCGAAACCATACTGGGGAGCCTGAGCATTCCTTCCCCTGAGCTGATCTCAGCGCAGCGCGTTCTGTCTGTCCCCACCCAAATCCTCTCGGGGACTTGGGGCCAGGTCCAGGAGATTTCAGTACCCAGGGGAGGGGACACTTTGTAACCAGAGACCCTCAGCCTCCATCAGGTCCTCAGGCAGGTCTGGGGCCTCCGCGAAGGGGCGTATTTACAGGGCTTGGGGACTTCTCAGCCTAAGAGGGGCGTCCAGCTCCGCTTTGTCAACCAGGACATAGAAGGGGGTGAAAAGGCAGGGACCAGGTCCTGGGTGGGGAAGGGACCCCTGCCTGAGGATTTGTGGCTTTCTTCCTGATGAGGGTTCAGCATGGAAGGGTTGAGATCCAAGCATCTGCAGTGGACCAGTGAGGCAAGCTGCTGGCTGTTTTATTTATCCATCCAGGAGGGGGTGTGGCCCTGGACGGTGTTAAGACCTTGGGAATCAGAATCTGGTTCTCTGCGTGATCAGTATGATCAGTTTCTATATCCACGGAGCCCAGGGCTGTGGATTCAACCAACCACAGATGGAAAATGCTAGCAAAAATGTCCTACCCTTGTGCAGACTGTTTTAGCTGTCACTATTCCTTAAACGGTAGAGGACCCCCTTTACATGGGGTTTACATGGTGCTAGGTTCCACGTGCAAGCCAAGGATGCTTGAAAGTACGGGTGCCTTGGTTCAAGAACGTCACTCATCCCACGAAGTTGGGGAAGGTGGCCACACTTGTGTTCATCACCCGAGGTGGAATTCACAAACGAAAGCAAAATTTTGCCTGACCCTTCTCTTTGGGAACCCAGTGGTTTGTGAACCGAGACATTACTGTATAAGGAAGAATGCATGTGGGTTTGTGAGCAAATACACATTTTATAGAAGGGGCTGGAGTTCCTCTGTGGACTCTTATCTTGGGGGTCCTGGGAGAAACCCCCAGGGACACTGAGGGGCAGACCATGTGTCATTGGAGACTGGATCGGGTCATTGTGTTGCTACGATCATGTCTCCAGAAGTCTTTGGCACTAGAAGGGTGGGACCTCGAGTTCTGGTTCCGTATTGTCCAAGCACTAGAAATGTTTCTTAGTCCAAAGTCAGATCAGCCGTAAGTGGGAGGTCCACTTTGGGCACTGAAAACCAGGTACGAGAAAGTACTGACAACAGTTTCATGACTCTGAAAAATATTATGACTTATATGAAACAAATTTTTTTTTTTGTCTTTTTGAGACAGGGTCTCTCTGTGCAGTTCAGGCTGGCCTTGAGCTCACTTTGTAGCCCAGGCTGGTCTCGAACTTGCAACGATCCTCCTGCCTCAGCCTCCTGAGGGCTGGGATCACAGGCGTAACCATCACGCCAGGTTTATATGAAGTATTACAAAAACTAATTTCATATTTTTTATTTTTTTAGAAATAAGGCTTTTAGAAAATATGAATGTAACCTGCGAGGCCGATTAACCCTGAGCG
>PVJX010040534.1:0-15151 GCA_004027295.1 Dolichotis patagonum | reverse complement strand
AAAAAATCTTCATGGACTGTCCCTCAGACAAAGGACTTCTGTCAAGAACTTATAAAGAATTAAAAAAATCAGACCCTCAAAATTCAAAGACCCAGTCCAAAAATGGGCATCTGAAATGAATATACAGTTCTCAGATGAAGAATACAAATGGCAAATAAATACATGAAAAAATATTCATCATCATTAGTCATGAGAGAAATGCAAATTAAAACCACACTGAGATTCCATCTCACCCCAGAAAGAATGACCAGTATAGAAAGAACTACCAACAACAAATGCTGGAGAGGCTGTGGGGAAAAAGGAACTCTTTTGCACTGTTGGTGGGAGTGTAGACTGGTGCAACCACTGTGGAGGTCAGTCTGGAGATTCCTCAAAAATCTGGATTTGGAAGTCCCATTTGACCCAGCTATTCCGCTTCTAGGCATATTCCCAGAAGATCTGAAAACATCATACCACAGTGATATATGTGCACCCATGTTTATAGAAGCACAATTTGTAATAGCCAGCTCTTGGAAACAACCTAAGTGCCCATCAACTGAGGAATGGATAAAAAAGTTGTGACATTTTTATACAATGGAGTACTACTCAGCTATAAAGAATGATCACATTGAGATATTTATAAATAAATGGACACAACTTGAGATCATACTCATAAGTGAAGTAAAGCAAATTCACATGTGTAAATACCGTATAGTCTCCCTAGTATGAGAGTTGGTAAGAGAATATAAGATTTTATGGTAATCATGATTTCCCATTTCATTGCCTTGAAGCCTTTCAATGTTTTTATTCATCAGTTGGAATGGTTTTAATCTGTTTTGTTTGACTTTAGTATGCGTGATGATATGAACAGCGGTTTTGAAGAAAACAAAACATTATGGCAGCCATTGCTGATTAAATATCGTCTCCTTAGAAGTCCTACCATGCTTCTACTCTGCTATTCCATTGGTTCTATCATGTTTTGTCTTATTGGGATTTTAATATATGTGACAGTATAAACAAATCTTTTTATTGAAAATGAGATATTATAGTAGCCATTGATCATTCTCTGTTATTTGGTTCAGAATGCCCTGTAATTCTTTCATTCTTTTGAAATGTTTTATACTATTTTGTTATGTTTGATATTATTGTATTTGAAACTATGCTCAACTATATCAGAGAAAGAGTATCATGATAGCTACTGTTAATGTCCGGTTGTCTTATTGTAAAGTGCTGTGTTGCTTATGTTGTTCTGTTCTGATCTGCTTTGTTCTGCCCTCTTTTGTTCTATTCTCTTTAAAATAAAAAAAAATTAAAGGCTGTAAAACCTATTGCTGCCATAGATGTGAAGTTAAAAACGACAACTACATGTATTGCAGTGAATTGTGAAAAGTGAAATAAGTCTGGGAAAATTTATTCAAATTAAACATATGCAGAGTCAACAATGCCACCTCTTGAGAATTTACTTACAGAACAAATATAGAGTTAGCTTGGGTAGGGATTATTGCAGCATTAATCATAGTGGCAGGAAACTAGAGACAAAGTAAATTCCCACCAAAAAAAGTGATTATATAAATTATGATATACATACACTGCAAAATTATACACTCATCAGAATAACTAATTAAAGCTATACCAGACAACTTGAAAAAACATTCACATAATAAGAACTTTTCTAGAAATAATGATGTCCCAAATCTTGGGTACATATATATGCATACATACTCCAGTATGTGCATGCATATAAAAACAATATGTATGTAGAGCTTAAACATGAATACCGATCATGTGACCAAAAGGAAGGGACACATTAAATTTTCAACAAGGGTTACATTGTATGTCGAGAGGGCAGAACTCTCAGGAAGTAAAAAAGGAAACATTCAAAAGTGAAAATAGAATTTAAAGAGCTTCCTTTAGAATAAAATATACATTTTTATCCTCTACACATATATGCAAATTATGTGTAGGTATAGAAATATGCATCTAGAAATTGAATAAAAAAAGTATTTGAGAATTCTAAATGGGAAAATTCAAGGCAATAAAAGTTGAGGAAAAGACCAAAAGATGACTTAAGTATCTTTAAGTTAAGAATGGCAAACAAAGAAAATTTTAAAAAATTAATTTTATTGCACAAAAATTAAAAATATTTTGTTGTCAGAAGAATTATATGATTAATATTAGTTTTGCTAATATTAGCAAAACTAATATTAAACTAATAAATTAGTTTAATAAAACTAATAAAACTAACTAATATTAAACTATTAAACTAATATTAAACTAATAGCAAAACTAATATTAAACAATCACAAAATTAATATTAGTTTTGCTAATATTAATATTAAACTAATATTAATCAATTATGATAACACAATGGCATATTTCCTAAATAAAATGTTTTTACAAAACAGTAAGAATTCTAGCACCACTTTAAAGAATGAACAAAGAGGTTACTGAATCACAAAAGGAAATACAGACAGCCAGTAACTCAGATCAGTACTGAACAATTTTAATATAAAGGATTAAGCAAAAACTTCATTAATTTGACTAGTCTAAATTATAAATCATGTAATTTGACTATAAGCAGATTTGCCTTTTCAAACACTGCTACTGCTAATAGCACCTATCTGCTAAGTATTATGTTAACCTGTAGTGAATCTTAAAACTATCAATATCCTTGGACTCAGTAGTATCATTCACACAATCAACCCTTATGAAACAATCACAAAAAATGGTATATTTATTAATATCCCTTACAGCGTTACTCAGCAAAAAAATTGACATGGCCTAAATGTCAAATGGAAAATTGCTTAAATAAGTTCCAAGTGATGGAATAATATATAGTCATTATAATGGTTTTTAAAATGTTTAATAAGACATGGGTATATAGGCCTCAACTTGTCTTACCTTTTGCTAACTGTTAATTCCTCCAGTAACCTCAAAAGTTTTTGATTCCATAGTCTTATCTATAAAAATTCTTTGAGTATACAAATCTAATAGATTTATATCCATTTAAGTGCATGTATATTGTGATTAATGTAATTTAATGTTAAAAATTACCCAAATATTAGAAATTAAAGAATTCAAATGAAAGTAATTCAAAGATAGTAAGAAGTAGAAACAAGAGTTCCATTATTTTGTACCTGCTCCCCAATAGGTCATTTTATTCATGCCCTAGGATGAGTGTGCCTGATATAGAAATCACATTAGACTACCTTTTGCAATCTCACTATTCATCTTCAATCCTCTGTTGCAAATGGAACTATATTTTGAAATTCCAGAATTCTTAGAGTGAATTCAAACCATGACAATAGGAGTGTATAATGTAAAGCATTGTGTCCAAAAAAGAAAAAGCTTCTGTCTTTCCCATGTCTTATTATTCCTCAATGTAAAATCTAGATTTTTATGTGTGAAAATTACACACAGTGTAGAATAACTACATTTCTATTATTACTTTTACTATTTATTGACAACTACTACTACTATTACCACTATGTTCTGCAGTACATCCTAATGTTAGTCAGTGCTTTGGCAAGCTTTATTAGGATACCTTTGCAGATTTTTGAAGACTATCCTGGCATGGAGAAAGAATGGATGTCTTCTCCCATTTTTGTACAACTTCATTGGCTTCTTCTATTTTCTGCTCACAACTCTTTTGAGAATTTAATAATGTCACCTCATAAAATTCTTGAATATCTGTAAAGAAAATGTAAAGAATCAAAATGTCATCTAATATTCACAAATAATTTCTGCGTACATATATGCATATGTATATTCCATATGTATATGGAATATACTATTGATTAAAAGAATTGAAAAATATGCAATGCAAGGTAAAACAAGTGTGATAGAAAACATCCTGAAAATTGACTTTTTAACTACATGGAAATGTTTGTAGCAACTTATGTCTTATAATCTAAAATGTCCCCAGAGTCTCATGTGTTCAAAGATGAGACCTGGTTAGAAGGGACAAATCATTAAGGGCAAGACCTGGAATGGTGATTCTTGTCCTTGCCTTGTCACTCTCTGCTTCCTGGCTGCCATGGGTTGGGAAGCTGTCCTCCACCAGACCATTCCACCTAGCCATTTCTGCCTTGGTGCCAGCTGATTGTGGACTGCACCCACTGGAAAATGTAGGTAAAATATAACTGTTCTCCTTTAATCTGTGAGTGCCAGGCATATTTCCCCAACAACAGAAAAGTGACTAATACATAACCTTATTAATAATTGCAAAAAAATAAAGCAATCAAGATATCCTCCATTAGTAAACAGATACACAGTAATAAATCCATAAAGTGACATATTGTTCAGTAATCAGAAAGAATGAGCTACTAAACAGTGTAAAACATGGGTAAATTTCAAGCGCATAATGCCAAATGAAATGTCAACATGAAAACAATACATGCTGTAAAATCCATTTATATCACATCTGGAAAACATAAAACTAAAATAAAAACAATCAGTGGTTGCCAGATGTCTAGTAAAAGGAAGAAAGGCTAAATAGGTGAACGCTTAAGTGATGATGAATACTCTCTGATGGTATATAATGGAAGACATATAACATGGAACATTTAGTTAAAAGTCTTAGAAACCGTCAGTCCAGAAGAGCTCAAGAAGACATAATGAATAAATGTAGCATGCTATCATGGATGGAATCCTGAAACCAAAAAGGAACATTCACGAAAAAGTTGAACAAACTTGAATGTAACACTGACTTCAGTTCATAACAATATACTGAATCAACATTATTGGTTGTAACAATACTAAGATGCTAATAATAAGGGAAATATAGTGGGAAATTTATGAGAAATCTCTGTTCAACTTCAAAGTTTTTCTATAAATAGAAAACAGCTTAAAAAGTTTACTTTTAAAATTGCCTTTTTTAAAGACATTGCACAATCTCTCTTAGACACATGACCAGAGAATACTCCCAAAAATGCTTTTGTAAATGCATTTCAAATTTAGTATATAAATAGGATTAAATACTCCACAAAGTTAAATGTTGTAACATTTTAAGAAAGGTGTTTTTAAGAATATCTCATAACATTGAGAAAGAATAAATGTTCTGAAAACCCACTAAGCACTGCATAGAATGATGGGGAATTACAGGCACTACAGCAGCAACATAAAAGAATGTGGTTTAGTGTACACACACACACACACACAACCTCAGCTGATAGCACAGCAGCTACAAGGTTAGAATAATCAAAGTGAACATTCAAAGTGAACAGTGAACAAGGGTTGTATTATTATGAAGGCATGCAGCAATGGCAGTATTGCCTCAGCCTGTTAGACCTCAGACTGTCAAATAGGTAAGGAAACTGATCCTTGCACTTCACATTGGTTCAAGACCTTGAAGAGAGACTAAAATGATTTTGTCAGTGGCTCTACTATAGCTACTAGCAGAAGCAAAAGTAAAAAAAAAAAATTTACGGGAAATCTACTCTAGTTTAGGTCCATGTATAGAAATGAGCTATGATTACAATTTAACCCAAAAAAAAGTTACTGTGAATCAAATTCAGAAAAAAAAAACAA
Source organism: Dolichotis patagonum (assembly GCA_004027295.1). NCBI lineage: Eukaryota > Metazoa > Chordata > Mammalia > Rodentia > Caviidae > Dolichotis > Dolichotis patagonum. Next base: position 9,643 of record PVJX010040534.1, on the reverse strand, counting down.
AAAATAATAACTTGAGATCTTGGTTACCACTGATTTTGGAATTATCTGATGTAGGATATAGAAGAGCTATATATGATAGTTTTAAAGGAATAATCATTACAATCATATAGATCAGCAAATAACAAGGATCTAATAAATTCAAACAGGCAGAAAAGAGAAGGCTAAAACAAGGTAACCTCCCAAATTTAAAAATATAATTTTTAAAATTTATAAATGGATTAATTGGTGAATTCATGGATGGTTAGCACAATAGGTTGAAATATATAGATACAGACACATATACAGATATAGATATATGGCAAATGCAATGAAATGCTAATAATAAAATCTAGACAGTAGGTATAGCTTATTCTCTGACTTCCTAGTTTGCCACGTGAGTTCTTCCATACATACACACTCCTGTCATTCTAATCTACATGCCTTGGAATCTATATTAGTCAACTTTTTCATTGCTGAGAAAAAAATATCTGATATCAGCAAAAAAAATGAGGAGAGATTCTGGCTCATGATTTCAGGGGTTCAGGCAATGGTCAGTTGGCTCCAAAGCAGAAACATCATGGTGCAAAGCTAAGGTGAAGCAAATTTGCTTACTTCACAGAAGCTGGGATGCAGAGTAGTTTGGATACAAGGCCAACAAGAGTTGTACTTTCTCAAAGCAAACCCGCAGTGATCTGTCTTCAACTGGGTGCCAGTTTCTAACAGCACATCCAGTTATGAGTATCAGTTAATTAGTACCCCCATGATTTAATTAACTATTCAGGAGTCTCTTAATCCAGTGAAGTTGACAATTAAGATTAACTGACATTACAAGTGGAAGGAGGGCTGTAGGCCTGTGCTATACTCTTGTACCTTGAGAACTGTAAGGTAACTAAAACCTTTGTTTTGTGAGACAGAGGTAAAAAAAGAGCGATGCAACACAAGAAAAATATTTGATATCATTAGTGATAATGTTAGTGATGTTAGGCTAAACAAAGGACATATAAGAAAGTCCTATAGGTCAGGGGTTTAGCTCAGTGGAGTAAGTGCCTGCTTGGCAAACAGGAGGTTGTGAGTTCGATCCCCGACACACAACACACACACACACACACACACACACACACACACACAAACAAGGTCCTATATTTTTCTAATACATGTCCTCTAGGAGAAAACAAAGGGAAAAATAATAATACTATTTAAAGATATAATGATAATAAAATTTTAACAGTTATGAATATGAGAATCCACATATCCTCATAGCAGTGTCTTAAAGAGAATTTTTTAAAAAACTATTCCAAAGACAAGATGTATCAAAATGAAATTACAAAATACCAAAGGCAAAGAGAAACTCTTAAAGCAATCAGAGAGAAAGGATATATCAGACTTTTCAAAAGCAACAATGGAAGCCATAAAACTGAAGAACAACTTCAAAATTTTGAAGTAAAATACTATTAGCATAGAATTGTGTTCCTCTGCAAATGATATATCTGATTTTAAAAATACTTGTAGCTAGAATATATAACAAATCTCAAAACACTATAAGAAAACAAGCAATGCAATATAAAAATTGGCAAACGATTTGAACAGATGCTTCATCAAAGAAAATAGTACATGAGAAATAAACACATGAAAAGATATTCAACATCCTGAGTCATTAGAGAAACAAAAATTACAACCACAGTGAAATACCACCACATATTTATTAGAATGGCTAAAATTTAAAGGGATGATCACACCAGTTGATAGCAAAGTACAGTAACTGAAACTCTTACATATTGTAGTGAGAGTGGAAAATGACACAGCAACTTTGAAAAAGTTTGGCAGCTTCTTAAAAAGTTTAAACCTATGACTCACAGACAGTCCAGCCATTCCTACCTTAGGTATTTAAGAGGGAAAAAAAGAATATGTATATGCCCATATGAAAACTAAAATCAATAAATAACCCAAATATCTATCGAGAGATGAATTAATGAACAAATTGTAATGTATACATACAATGCTGCTCACCAATAGAAAGAAACAAGACTTTTCTACATCTAAATTTGGTCCTAATTCACAAATGCTTATTAGAGTTTTATTAAGCTGTATATTACACATAAATTAGAAGTATATATATATATTCTTTTGTATATATTAAGCATCAATTTTTTAAAATAAAAAAGTTTTAATAACTTTAAGATTTACATAGAAATTTTAAAAATCCTTAAATAATTATGCATACTACAACATTATTCTACCACTAGTAATAAAGTATCTGTGAAATCAAGTGTGGAAAATACATAAAAAGAAAGGTAAAATCTGTACAGCTATAAATGCCTCCCAGAATTTTTGAATATTGTAAGGACTGGTAAAGTATTAATTAGGTTAACAAATGTCATAGGAATAAGGAACAATGATAAAACCCAAAACACAAGTATATTTATACTATCTAGTCTCAAGTTTTAATTGAAAAGAAAATAAAATACAAATTTCTATAAAGATTTCTGCAGCTACTTATTCTTTAAAATTAATGGCTTGTATGACTAAAACAACTTTTGCATATACAGTAAGCCCCCAACTTACATATAAGCTCCAGTCTGGGAGAACATTTGTAAGTCAGAGTTACTTGTAATCTGACAAACTGAGTGTTACACAGTGCACATGTGAATCTCTTTTTTTAACCTATAAAACCACGCATAGATTATTAATACACATTACTTTTATTAATTTTAATTATTAGAGTTGATCACATGATAAAAATAACCATAAAGTTGGTGTTTTAAAATGATGGTATAGCTTCTAAATTAATTTGGCTTTCTTTTTACTAAGACTTGGAGACTAGAGTTTATCTTGACGGCTGACAAAGAAGTTCCATACAAACCTTCCCATGAGACCACATTGGCTCCCAAAGTAAGTAACACATTAAAGGTTCTGCCTTTGGCTAAAGTATTTGAATTATACATAGGCAGATAAACAGTTGTTGAGTTTATTTCATTTTGTTAGTACATGTTTACAATCCATGCAGTTTGTAATCATCTTGGGGAGTGGTTAAATGTACATATTACAGCTTGTTTCTTTTCTTTTCTCCCCTTCCCCACAGATTCCAATACTCCCTTTTTCATACATGTTGATATTATTTATCTTATCTCACATTATGACATTTGTTTTATCTCACATTATGACATGACATTAATTAGGGTTATCGTGTTCATTGCACATCTTTACTCTTATTTCTTCTTCCCTTGCTCCTCACCACTTGTTCTGGCCCCTTGGACTGCTTCCCTATTGCAAGAGATACACACTCTTGTCCTTTTCTATTAATCCAGATCATTTATTTTCTTTGTACTACACCACACTCAGATGAGAGATATCATTTGGTATTTAAAATTGTGTCTAATTTATTTCAGTCAATATTATATTTCACAAGTGCATCCATTTTCCTATAAATGTATCAATTTTGTCACTTTGTAGCTTAGTAATATTCCATTATGTAGAGATACATTTTTTACCCAATTATCTGTTGATGAGTATACAGTCTGTTCCCAGGATTTAGGTATTACAAATCTTGCTGATATAAACACAGGTATGAAAGTGTCACTGTAGTTCAATGTCCTAAGCTCTTTGGGGAAGATACCTAGCAGGGGGACTGCTGGGTCATATGGGAATTTCTAATTTCAGTTCTTTGAAAAAATCTTCATACTGATTGACATAATGGTTGTACTACCTGTGAATCTTATACAGTACACTGGTGAAAGTTCACAATTCGAATGTTCAGGGCCAGGGATTTAGCTCAGTGGCATAAGTGCCTGCCTGGCAAGTGTGAGGTCATGAGCTTGATCCCTGGTACAAAAAAAAAAAAAAAAAAAAAAGAAACACAACTCAAATGTTAATAAGTCAGGGACTTACTGTAACTAAATTTCAAGATATTTTCCTTTGTATCACTTTTAAAGATATAAACACTATTTGATACATTGCATATGAAAGTCAACAAATATTTAAATGCTAGATATAATAATTTATGAAAAACATAGCATATTTATCATTCTCTTGCTGAGGATTCACATCAATAATCCATAATGAATCAAAATATAATGAATAAGAAAAAATCTCATATGGGTAGGATTTTTATTTTATTAAACTTTCAAGATTTCATTAATTTATAGACCTAAATATGATTAAATACTATATGTTCATTTCATGCCTTTGTCTTTGTATCCTCCATACCTACCGATAACTACTACAGAGCAAAAAATTAACCTTAAGTCAAAGATTCCTTAAATTTAAGAAAATGCAGTGAAAAATGTCATATTTCACTTTTTGCTAGGGAACATTATTTTCAATACTGACATATATCTCTTTGTCATTCTCCAAGCCTGTCTTATTGGCACACTCTTGTATCGTTCCCCGCAGTCACCATCTTTCCATTACCAGGGCCAAAGCTTGGGTCCCTGCCATCTCAAACTGTTCCTCTGGGCCTATGTACCCTTTCCCCTGCACAAACCCTCCTATCCCTTCAAAATCCAATTTTAGTACTATGGCTATGTAAGCAAAAGGAGAAGAAGGAGGAGGAGGAAAAAGAAAAGATGAGATCTAAAAATAAAATTTCATTAGTATAGAAATTATTCCTAATAAAACTGAGTTCAAATGAGTGGGAATCCATGTAGATACCATTAAAAAGGAAAAAGTCTATGTGGCAGCAGAAGGATGAGGAAAGCACTGCTACTTTTCTCCCGTTCTGACAATGTATGTATCAACTCTATTTACTTTTCATTCTGCCTTATATTAGAAGGAGTTATTCATCTGCCTAACATCTAAATTAAATAAGTAATTGTAAGTGTTAAGCAAGCATCTTGGGAATAAAGTCAATGTTCTACACAGCCATGTATTCTCTACTACATTCTGTCATCTTTCTCCTTAGTAAGCACACAACAAACACTTTAGTTTATTTGTATTTCCTATCTAAAGCTCAGACTAAGGAAAAAAACAATGAATAAAGTCAAATCTCTTTTCACTCCAGACTGCAGAAAGCCTGATTATTATTTGGATTACATTTTTATGTGACTTGACTGCTTGATCACAGCAGCTATCATTTTTATTTCTCACATTCCTTCCTCAAATGAAAATAATTTCCTACCTCTGGGGATACTTAAAATAAGTTCCACAAATTCATGACAGCATATCAATTTTGAGCTACAATTTTTTGAAAATAGTTTATGAATTGTTTTCAAATTTACATGAGTGCTTTTCAAAGACTAATGCTTATATGGATCACCTGGAAATTTTGTGGACTGAATCTATGCATTGCTAACACACTTCCAGGTGATGTCCATAGGTTCTGACCTACCAGCAATACTGCGACTAAGAAACAGCACCTTGGGGTTGCAAACCTAAGACTTCATACTCTATATCCATGCAAACCCCCTCTTCATACACTCTTCTCCTATGCCCTTAGTTATTACAGTCATCTTCTCCAGAGTAAAAAGTCAAAGAGAGAAGAAACCCAGTAAGAGAACCAAGTTGGTAAGAAAAAGATTCTGCCCATTGACTGAAAAATGACACTAATAACTACTTAAGTGAATATAATTGACTAATACTGAATTTGGACTGAATTGGGGATTCATTTGAAAGAAATGTTTATTTATCTTCCTTCAGGACATTAAAGAAAAGAATCCACTTGAGGTTGATATCTCCAACAGTCCCTATTCAGCCTCACTTCTCTTGTTTTAACTCAAATTCCTTAAAACTGAGATCTGGCCTCTGCAATTATGATTCTGGCACAGTTAAGTCTTTAATTGTCAAATAGTATGTTCTTGGGAATCCATTAAAAATATGATTATCTTTTTAAGCATATCCTGCAAGCTAATACACTCCAATGTTTCATCTTCTTCCTGGCAGAGACCAACAAAATATACTTACTTCAGTAACACTGCTCTTTCCTCAAAAAAACCTTAGAACATCTCTTTGAGATATACCTTCAAATATCTGAAGAATGTATTTTAAATATCCTTTCAAGAAGCAAATCTTTTTAACATGAGGGGAGATTTTATTCTTTTAAATAACCAAAATTCATCAGGTAAATTATGTGCATAATAAAAATGGATTTCTTTTTTTGCATGATTTGAATTAATTTAAGAAAATAGGATTCTTAAAGTGTGAGTTTTTTTCTTATAGGACTCACAAATTGCTCTGTAATTATGTACTTAGCCACAATAAAATGAAAAAGTAACCAGAATGCACAATGTGTAACATATTCATGTATCTACTGTATATCAATTCATAGAATGGACTAAAAATGATGAGAAACACCTTCATGTTGCAAGAAATAGTATTATTGGGACAATTATAATCACTTCTTCTATGAAAACCAGAAGTGTGGAAGTTGTTACTTTGTTTTATGTTGGTACATGTGACTATCACATACCAAAAGCTGTTTCATGCCAAGAACTCACCAAAAACTGAAGATTTTCTCTTTATAACCTCAATAAAGAAATAATAATGCTGTTAAAATGTGATATTTTATATCTTAAAGTGCTTCCACCATGCCCTGTTCTTTGTAGAGTTTTGCATATCTAATCACTAATTATGAATTCAACTGTATAGTCAGTCTAACACAGCTGAGCTTACCATGTTTAATGATGTTGGAGTTCCATTATCCTTTCCTAAAGACTTGATTCTGTTTGGAGAATCAGATTAGTGCTCATGCCAAATTTCCTTACTCTGAATCTTGATCCCACACTTTCTCTTCTTTAAGGTACAACATTATCACTCCTTTGGTAATTTGAGTCTGGTCACCAGACATTGAAGCACAAAAGTAGAATTTACAATAAGGACTCTATCAGTATCTGGGACTAGAGGAAAGAAGCTGAGAATAAAAAATGAATGGAAGCTGAATGTGGATGAAAAGAATAGATAAGTTGAGTTTCATAGCTAAGAATAAAGAGTGAAAGCAAGGTCACTGGTAGGTACAAATCGATTACCAAGAAGTTAAAATAGAAGGCAAAAGTGTGTGAAAAACCCAGAGTCAAAGGACTAATGAAAGACAGAATTCAATAGATACTAAAGAAGCAAGATCAGAGGATTAGCAAATGCTTATAAACAAAAGGCTCAAGCAAATTTCCACAGTGTTCTGATATGACTGAACATCTCTGCATGCCTAGATAAAGCACACACTAGAAAGGAAGAGAAGGGAAGGAAGGGAAAGGAGGGACTATGAAATTCTTTTGGTTTTGCAATACTTTACTTAAAGGATCCAAGGCTTTTTGGAGAAAAGGCATGCCACAATATTATAGCAAGGAAATTATGAGCTTAGGACTCTTTTCTGCTTCAGAATGTAAAAAAGTAGTCAAAAATATAAGATCATATCAAAATGACATGAAAGTCAACTTGAAGGGTCTCCTACTAAACAATTTGAACAATTTGGGCATTAAAAATAAATTAATGACTGTCATGAATTGTGATCAACTTAATAAAACAGTCATGGAATCCATAAATAAATAAACTTTTCCTTATAGTAGAAGTATATTTCATAATTTTAAAAGAAATGATGAAATAAGAAAACAATGAATGTTGCAAATAGTGATTATAAATGTAACAAACAACATGATACCATACAATTTCATAGTATTTCCCCATGAATTAGAACCCAAACCGGCGTTAGGAGTGTCCTATCATACACCAAGAAGAAAATAGCACCTTTTCTTTAATATCCCTACCAAAGAAATGTATAAAATGAATCTAATTATGTGGAAATATCAGACAAACAGTAGAACATTCTATAAAATACCTGACATGTAATTTTCAAAAATATTTCTGTCAAGAAAAAAAAGTCTGATGAACTATTTAAGGAGAAAAACAATTAAATAAATTGTGTTATCTGGATGATCCTGCACTGGGAAAATACAATTCAAAAAACATTATAAAGACACTGCTGAAATAAATATGAAATATATGTTTGATACTAATGTTGGCACAATATTAAATTTCTTAGCATAGTAAGTACACTATTTATAAAAGAAAATATTTTAAGAAAATATATTGCCATATTTAGTGACAAAGAGTCCTAATATCTCCTATTCACTCAGAGTTCTTTAGTGATACACATGTATATGTAGCCATAGATATACTTAGAAAAATAAGACAATATGTAAACAACTAGTAAATCTGGATAAATACCATATAAGGAGTTCTTTATTCTAGTCTCTAACTTTTTGCAGATTTTACCCTGTATTCAAATACATGGCCTTAAAGATGGCTAAGGTAACTAAGAAGTATTAGGGGTAAGAGTGTAGAATTTAGAAATCTTCAGTAACATTTAGAAGAAATGTCTAGAGGAGTAAGTATAAAATATAGAATAAGAACTGAGTATGTAACACAGTACTAGAGCACATGCTTTGTATATATTCAGACGTAACTTCAATAATTAGCTCCACAAAAATAAAGTACAGAATGTGATAGCAGAAATAAAATATCCTTAGGGTATAAATGAGGTAGCCCATATTGAGTATCCCTTATTTAAAATACTTAAGACCAGAAGAGATAGATTACATTATTTTTTCAAATTTTGGAATAGTTTCATAGATATAATGAGGTATCTTTGTTACCAGACCCAAATCTAAACACAGAATTCATTGAAATTTTTAAACACACATACACAGCCTAAAGATAATTTTAAACAGTGCACCTGCAATTATGACTGAAGTTTATCATATTGGAAGAGCAAGCAACAACACTGAAATGACACCCAGGATTTGGATGCAGATTTATGTACATTGATGGGCACTGATTGAGATCATCCTCAAAATATCAGTCTCTGATCTCTGGTGGCCTAGGGTTTATATGGGATAAGCAAGCAGAAAGCACAGAGACAGAATGGCTTGTCAATTGGGGATAGGTTCTCATAATATGTATTATCATGACCAGCCATGATCACAGTGATGAGCCATTTCTAAGAAACAAAAGTAACAGGAACTGTAACCTATTACCTGTGCAACTAACAGACTGAAGTATACTTGCTGGGGCTGGGTGAGGGGTCATCTTCTATATAACATGAGATCAAGGGTAGAAACTCCCACTGGTGACATCATATTAGTATTCAAAAATTTACAGGTGCCCCAGGGATTCCCGGACTGATGCCACCAGCCCACCATTCAGCCCAGAACCACCTACGCTGCCATGCTGTGCTTTCTGCACAGTCCAGGGAAGCCAGGACCCAGAATACCTGATGGCCCCTTGGAGACACTCCCTACCTCCTGGACCTAATACTGTAGCAGGCAGCTGAGTTAGTCAGAAATATTATAGACAGTGAGACAGGGCTAGGTCTTCAATAGAGCCAGTGCAAACACCTGGAACCTGCCAGGGAAGCTGATGCCTCCTGCTGCAGACCAGGCCTCAAGACAAAACACCATACAAATGCATCCATATCCTGAGGATTGATACCCTAAATAGTTCCCATCCCCCTAGGAAAGAGTCACTGCTCTGTAAGAATGCCCACTTCCTACTTGACTTGCTTTTCCATTTGTCCCTAATGTAATCAATTTTACCTGAACTATTGATCTTATTGGCTAACTATAGTTATGTCCCACATTATGCCCATCTGCCTTGTGAGTTCCCAGTCTTCCCCCATTTTGAACCCATGGTTTTATTCTATAAAAGTCCCTGGAAAAGACAGAGTCCTTGGCAACCCATT
>PVJX010040533.1:0-15153 GCA_004027295.1 Dolichotis patagonum | reverse complement strand
CAAGGCATGAGGCATCACAATCCCTGACTTGAAGTTATACTACAAAGCTTCTGTGATAAAATCAGCATGGTACTGAAATAAAAACAGACCAGAAGATCAATGGAATAGATTAGAAGATACAGCTACAACTACAAACACACTCAGCCACCTTATCTTTGATAAAGGGGCCAAACACATCCACTGGAAGAAAGATAGTCTCTTCAACAAATGGTGCTGGAAAAATTGGCTCTCCATATGCCGAAAACTAAAACTAGACCCATGCCTATCACCATGTACTAAACTAAAGTCTAAATGGATCAAAGATATAAATATTAAAACAGAAACACTAAATCTGTTGGCAGACAAAGTAGGTAAAAATCTTGAAGACACAGGCATAGGTAGAGAATTCATGAACAAGAATCAAATCACATTTGAAATACTTCCCAGAATCAATTACTGGGATCACATCTTATTAAAGAGTTTCTGCATGTCGAAAAAATCTGCAGCATAGTGAAAAGAAAACCCACAAATCGGGAAAAAATCTTAGTGAACTGTCCCTCAGACAAAGGATTTCTGTCTAGAACATATAAAGAATTAAAAACAAATCAGACCCCAGAAATTCAAAGACCCAATCCAAAAATGGGCATCTAAGATGAATAAACAGTTCTCAGATGAAGAAATACAAATGGCAAATAAATACATGAAAAAATATTCAGCATCACTGACCATTAGAGAAATGCCAATTAAAACAATACTGAGGTTCCATCTCACTCCAGAATGAATGGCCAGGATAAACAAAACTAACAACAACAAATGCTGGAGAGGCTTCGGGGGAAAAGGAACTTTTCTGCACTGTTTGTGGGAGTGTAGACTGGTGCAATCACTGTGGAGGTCAGTCTGGAGATTCCTCAACAAGCTGGGATTGGAGGTCCCATTTGACCCAACTATCCCACTTCTGGGCATATTCCCAGAAGAACTGAAAACATCATACCACAGTGATATATGTGCACCCATGTTTATAACAGCACAATTTGTAATAGCCAGACCTTGGAAACAACTTTAATGCCCATCAACTGAGGCATGGATAAAAAAGTTGTGGTATTTTTATACAATGGAGTACTACTGAGCTATAAAAAATGATCACATTGAGATATTTACTTATTTATTTATTTACTTATTTATTCATTTGGATACCGGGGATTGAACTTATGACTGCACACTTGCAAGGCAGGCGCTTATGCCACTGAGCTAAATCCATAGCCTCACATTGAGATATTTATAAGCAAATGGATACAACTTGAGACCATACTCATAAGTGAAATAAATCAAACTCACATGTGTAAATACCGCATAGTCTTCCTAGTGTAAGAAATAGTAAGAGTACATATGATACAAAACACTCAATAATCACAGTGAAAAAAACAAGAATCTGCTTAAAGGGGAAAAATAATATCTCAGGGAAAATGTGGAAAAAGAAAAAGGAAGGAAAAGAAAAAAATGTCTAAAATTATATAAACACACAGCATAGCTAAGATGATTGCACTACAAACTCTGTAAGTTCTTAGAACAAAACAGTTAACATTCATAGGATTGGAACAATTGTTCATACTATTGTATAGTGATCTGAGGAAGTCTTGAAGGTCATTATGTAAAATAACAACCCTGGTTATGCTCCTACCACCTTGTTTTGAATGCCTATATTGTCAGTGTTCTGGGCTCTTTGCTATTGTTGTTTATATGTCTTTTTAGTTTTATGTTTTTCTAGGAATTTGTTTGTTTTGTCTCAGTTTGTTTTGTTTTTCCATCTAATACAGAAAGGAAGCACACAGGTAGAGACTCATGCATGCGTAAAACTTCTAAAAAGTTTATGAGAACCCATAAAATAATGCATGATGAAATGAACAGCTACTTTGAAGAAAAAGACACTAAGTTACTCAGTGCTGATTCCACAGCGTCATGATATGAAATCCATCAATAGTATTATTCTTTGTTCAGAATTATTTTAGTCTATTTTAATTTCAACATACATGAAGGTATGGACAGCTATTTTAAAGAGAAAGAGAGGCATTACGACAGCCATTGTTGACTTATTTATTGTCTGGTTTTGAAGACTTAAAATTTCTTCATCTTCCTGTTCTGATCAGTTCTATACTAGTTTGTTTTGGATGAATTTATTGTATGTGAAGATATGGACAACTATTGGGAAGAAAACAAGAGACAATATGAGAGACAGTATAGATCTCCAGTTGTCTTGCTTTAAAATTTGTGTCTCTTCCATTGTTATCTTATGATCTGTTTTGTTATGTTTAATTTTACCCTCTTTAAAAATAAAAATAAAAATAAATTTTAAATAAAGAAAATATCAGAAAGTGGTAAGTGCTCATATGAACTATGAAGAAAGAAGCTAAGTGCCAGGTGCAGAGCTAATTCAAACAGTGTACTAGTTAAGCTTAATCATGTCAACTTGACTGACTTGGGAGCCTCCCAGGGGATTAGTAAAGCAAGTGACTGGATATCTCTGGGAAGGTGATTAAAGCATGACATTTGGTACTACATATGCTCCCTCAGCTGGTTCTCTATGGCATAGTCTCCCTGCTATGCTTCCTAGCCACCATGCATGAAGCACTTTTGCGACACCATGCCTTTCCACCATAATGCTTCTGCCTTGGAGTGCAGTGACAATGGACCAAAGTCCATGAAACTATGAGCCAAATTAAACTTTTTCCTTTTAAAGTTGTGGGCATCAGGTATTGTACTCTAGCAATGGGAAAGATGACTAATACAAATGGAGTGGAGAGGATGGGGCTTCTTCACCGAATGACTAAAAGCAGCCTTAGAAGGTCACAGTACTTCTCAGTCTTGGCTGCCTGAAAGAATCACATGAGAACTAAAGGACTTCCAATGTCTAGGCCATTTCCTCCCAGACTGATTTCACTGGGCATGGGAGGTGATGCCTGACCACTGGTATTACTTAAAAACTCTCCAGTTGATTGTAGTGGCAGTCAGGACTGAGACCCAGTAAAAAAGATTTCAAGAGAAGAAATAGTACAATTATGGGACTGAGGCTTGTTCTTAGAACCTCTGATTAGAATCACCTACTGAGCTTTTAAACATCTACATGCTCTTACCAATCTCCAAACCCATTAAATAAGACTCTGAGACTGATGGAATAGTCAGCAGTAGTATTCCTGAGCACTGCGCCAATGTGCTGCTCCAATGCACTGCTCCAAGGGTGTTACAGTGAACATTGAGGCTTGAGGGGATTCTAGGACATGAAACTTTTGTTATGAGACATTTGATGGCCTCTGACAAACTAGGATAGTTGGTCAAAGCAGTTCTCAAAGAATAGTCCAACTGAATCAGAAACTATGGCTTGGGCCAAGTAATCTGTGTTTTAACAGGCCTTCCACATCATCCTGATGTAGACTAGAGTTTGAAAAACTGTGTTAGAACAACAGAAAAACTTGTGTCTCCAGTGTAGATAAGGCTTAAAAAGGTGACAATGGTTACAAGAATAAATGAGTTAATGAATGAATAAATTTATCAGGAAATAACTTTTGGTAATATGTACATTAGAACAAATGTTAAAGTTTCTTGATTTTATGAGCGTGTAAGATGGCAGAAAGATATTTTGCTTAAAAAATGTTTATAATTTTTAACAATGAAAAGCAAAAAATAAAAAATTTCATAAAGTATAAATTCCGGTGAAACTCCATTCAAGGGAATACTTGGATAATACCAAAAGAAAGAAAAAATTTTATAAGTGTTTTTAAGTGTATACTTTTTATATTTTCCTGAAAGCATGAACAATTATCAAGTTCTCTGTCTTGCCATCAGAGCTGCTAGGGTACTGAAATAAAGCAGTTTAATTGATCCTTTTTCTTTTACTTTCCCAATTCTATTACAACTCAAGCACTTTTCTCACATCAGATAAAAGTTGGAGAATTGTCACATTATAGATACATGATTGAGATTCCTCTCCTTCAGACTCTCTTGCTTCCCTGGAGGTCAACCTAGGAGAATCTCTGGACTTTATTCTAAAAAGCTGAGCCTACTGTTCTCCTGGTAATCTAAGATACTTTGGCATCAGGCTTTAAAAAAAATCTGTAGATATGTAAATATTCAAGTAAAAAATGACTCCATATCTAAAGAAAATACTAAAATAACTGTTGAAACCAAAGTTATAAACAGAAGCCTCAAGAGAAGATTAATAAACAAGGAAACATTAGTGAGAAATAAAGATATACACATCTATCCATATGTACATATGTTATACATATGTAATTATATCTCTAATGACACACTAGTAGACTAAGAATGTATAAAATACATTCAAAGTAAAGATTTTCTAGATAAAACAAATGTATTAAGACTTAAATTTTAAGAATCCCCAAATTTCAAATGCTATACTATCTTAATACAACCTAGGAGTTTAGGATAAGATTATAGGAGGATAGACCATCAAATGTTTTCCATAGGTTTAGTTTATTTTCTGGGAAAAAATATATAATTGTAAAAAAAACTTTGGTGCTTTCGTTTCATATGGCAATAGAGGAATATGTGTGAGATTATGATTACTGGGAGTGAAGATGATCACTAACTTAAAAAACCAACAGAAAGGACAATAAAGGAAATAAATGAAAGTTTTAGGAAACTAGCAGTTTTTTTACAACAGGATTTAATATAAAGTAAAATGGGGGGGGAACTAAGCATATCATTGGTCTAATAAACATGACCCCAAATCTGCCATCTAATAAGAGATTGCAGAGTAGAATTTTAAAACTTAAAACAAAGTACTGTAGTAACAATTTAACATGAATAAATAAGAAAAATATAAATAAATATAATAGATATAAATAAATGCAATGTAAATAAATAAGAAAGATAAGTACAAATAAAAATAAAGCAGAAGCAGCAATGTTAATATAAAAATGTGGTGAATTTTTAAGACAAAACACTAAAATTAAACAAAATGATAAAAGCAAAATGTACACATATTTCACACACACACACACACACACACACACACACACACACATGGGAGACCAGATAGAGAGACTGAGGCCTAATTGACAATTATGGTAATAAAGGAAGTGTGCTGACAATGGAAGTGTGCTGACATGTTACAAGTTTTAAGGAAAAGTTAATACAGCTGAGATCCTGTTATTTACCCAGACATGTATCATGGATGATGGGAGGCAAATTCATCTTGTGATACTAATTGCTTATTCTCATGTCTGAGTAAATAAAAGCATGGTGAGCCAGTCACTCAGGGCTCTTCATGAAAGAGACATAAGAGCTCCTTGGACCCCCAATTTTAACCTAATCCTGTACCTCTTTGTTTTTATCTTCATTCATTCCCTGATCAGGTAAAGCTAATAGGCTGGTTCCTAAAAGTGGTACCCAAACAAGGACACTGGCAGAAGTCAATCCAGGGGAAAAGTGTGGAGAATCAGCTACAGAGACTTCTGCAGTAGAGAAGAGCTGGCTAGCAAAAGAGAAAAGAAAATGAAAAAGGAATGTGAGTGAACACAGAAAACTTTCAGCCAGGGTAATGGGGGAGAACTCACTCACTGAAATTCAGGATTATATTCCTTTGTTGGAGATTCTGTTGTGCCAGTCTGGCACTCAGGTTAGTACCCAGTTGATTTCTCAAATGTTACAAGAATTTATCAAACATAATCCTTGGTTTCCTTAGATGGGTATGTTTGATGTAGAGAGTTGGGATCAAGTAAAAGAGAGCTTTGATCATGCTTATGCCCTAAAATTTATCTCTATTATATCCCCTAAAATTTTTTCCACATGGAGCTTGGTTCATACAGTTCTTAGTTCTTTAACTGCAAGAGGACTTCCCACACCCAGTGCACTCTTGAAAGAAGATAAAAAGGGAAAGTGAAAAACCCTGGTCCCTTTCCCTTGTCCTCCTTTTTCTCATTCCCTTCCATCTGTGATTGAGATAGAAATAGTGTCTGCTTATCAAAGATTGATTAGACAGGCTGCACTTAACACAGAACCCTTCAGGACATGTGCATTTCCAATTCATATTCATCCTAACACTAACAATATGCAACAAAGTGTTCATAAGCATACTCCTTTGCTCATAAGTTGCTTAAAAAATTAAAATCCAGTGTCATGAACAATGGGGTTCAGGGACTTTTCATGTTGGTTTGTTGTAGTCTGTCCTAGGAGCTTTGGTGGGGCTCAGGTTGCCCAGGCCAGTCATGCAGAGTGCCATACCTCTGTCTTATGTAGGCCCTGATAACTTTAATGGAGTCTTTCAGCTGCTTATCACAGTTAATTTGTAGGGTAGTTAATGAACCCAGCTAATTTGTAGGGCAGAGATCTACTAAAAGCAGATTTTTAGAAATGCCCAAACCTGTGGAAGTCTATTGGAGGAATGAAAAGAAAGATCCTGGTTATGAGAAAAAAATTTAATGGGGGTCATTGTGGCTTCTCCCTATCTGAAGACTGTTCTCTCATTAAAATAGAAAACTGATGTGCCTGTTTGGATGGATCAGTGGCCTCTACCAAAGGAGCTCATGACAGTTATTTATCTTAAGGATTGCTTTTTTACCACACATTTATGTCACAGGACTGATCTTGTTTTGCTTTTCCTGTCCCTGTCGCTTTGTCCAGCCCATGCACAGATATCAATGGACAGTTTTGATACAGGGGATGATGAACAGTCCTACTGTGTGTCACCATTCTGTTGGTTAGGCTTTAGAACCAGTTAGGGAAAAAATTCTCTCAAGTCTATATAATACATTATATGGATGATATGTTGCTTTCTGTTGATTAATTGTCAGCAACAATTTATCCTTCTTTACACAGAAACTAAATGGGCTTTGATAAAACATGTGTTATGAATGGCCCTTGAGAAAATTCCAACTATCTCCCCTATAAGTATTTGGGAACTCTTGTAACAGAAAGAGAAGTTCAAGTCTGTAAATTGGTGTTAAAAAGGGACTCATGAAAAATATTAAATGATTTTGAGAAATTATTGGGAGACATTCATTGGATTTGACCAAGATTAGGAATACCTACATATCAGTTAAGCACTCTATATAAAACATTACAGGGAGATCTGGATTTGAATTCTTCCCATACTCTGACACCTGAGACTCTTAAAGAGCTCCAGATAATAGAAACTTCTTTGGCAAATAGATAGACATTATGAATTAGTCTGACTGTGCCTCTTATGCTGATCATACTCTTTACTTCTCACTCTCCTACTGGACTTTATGTTCAAGTAGTGAACAATAAATGTCAACTTGTTGAATGGCTTTATCTTCCTAACCAGCTTACAAAATATCTTCAGATACATATGATCAAATGACTAAGCTAATTCAGTAAACCCAATACTACAGCATAAAGCTTTTAGGATTTGATACTGATCATATTGTGCCTCCTATTAATATCGCACAGCATACTTATTTATTACAAACTTCCTTAGTCTTGCAGATAGCCTTTTCAGATTATATAAGTGGTTAATCATTATCATTCTGATAAACTTGTACAGCTAATATTGTCACTATTTGTTTCTTTTACCTAGAAATACTCAGACAATTCCTCTTATGAATGCCTCAAATTATTTTACTGATGGAACTGGACTATGAAAAATCATCAGAAAATTGTTACCCCTAGACTTTCAGCTCAAAGATCAAAATCAATTGATTGTAACACATATATCCCAATTCAGCAGTATGTGCACATTAGTATAGATAGCCTCTTTTTATGCATGCTACCTGCCATGTAGGCAAGACTGTAGGCATATACAGCAACACTGTCTCTTAGCATTTGCAAAGATGGAAGTTTTAAAGAGGATAAAAATAGACAATGGCCCTACTTATAGAAGCAGGAGCTTTCAAAGATTTTTGCAGCAATGGAATGTTAGTCATTTCACTGGAATTCCTCATAATCCACAAGGACGAGCTATTATTAAGCAGAAATATTTGACATTAAAACATCAATTACAAAAAATAAAAAGGAGGAAATATAGATCATAATTAAGTCAAAAGCTCTACTTGATTTTGCAATGTTTACACTTATTTTTTTAATCTAGTTGACAATATGTAGCACCCTGGTGGAATTACATTGGTCAAAAGTACAAGAGCATGGGAAAAATGAAAAGGCACAAGCCTTGTGGTGGTCTCTGGAGATGGGAAGATGGGAGGTACTGGTTACCTTGTTTGCATCGGGGCAGGGGTTTGCTTGTGTTGTTACAAGAAATGGACAGACAGTATGGGTACCCTCTAAGAGTGTGTAACTGTGGAGAAGTCCTCCCCATGAAGCACTTGTGGAGGAACTTGGCTCCACTTTCCTTACCAATGAGAGCCTTCTCTCAGGTGACAATTGAATAAAACTACGCAGGAGACAGAAAGACTTGTTCATCATTAGTGCTTATCCAAGACAAGAACACCTGGCATCTATCAGAGGCCCTTTAAATAGACCCTCTGGAGGGTATTTATGACTGTCAGTCACAACTATGACCCTTTTCAGCTAGAAGAAGTTAGAGTGGTCTTCACCCATTATGCCCTCTTGGCAATGAGGGGGGATAGTTAAGTTAGTCATAGTATATGCAGCCACCTAGGGCTAGCCATTCTAAAAGAGCCAGTACAGATACATTACAACTGTGGGTAGAGATTTAGGCACTAAAGGTAGACCTCAAGATAGAATAACTACACCTACATACTTCCCCCCAGGGATGAACAGCAGAGACTGATATTCAATTGTTGTTATTGTAAAACAAAAAGAGGGAGATGTAAGGGACCAAATAGGAAGACTGAGGCCTAATTGACCTCCTCTGCCAGCATTAGGAAAGAAAGGCAGCACGCAAGTGTGCTGACACGTCAAAAGTTCTAAGGAAAATTTAATACAGCTGAGATCCTGTTGTTTACCCAGACATGTACCATGGATGGTGGGAAGCAGATAAATCTTGTGATACTCAAATTGCTTGTTCCCATGTCTCAGTGAATAAAGGAAAGATGAGCCAGTCACTCAGGGCTCCTCATGAAAGAGACATAAGAGCTCCTTGGCCCCCACATTTTAATCTAATCCTGTGTCTCGTTTTTCATCCTCATTTGTTCCCTGATCAGGTACAAGCTCAGGTTGATTTCTACATCCACACCTTATAGGCCTACAGAAACAGGAAACAGAAAAAAAAGGAAATTATGGCTATTGGTAAACAAAAGAAAATCCTACAAACAAGAGAGGCAGAAAGGCAGAGTCTATAAAACTTTGGCTAAATTGTAGGTGACTCCTTAAAGGAGCATGTAGCACTGAAAAGTAAGAATAATAATAATTGAACCAAATCTAAGGCATAGTAGGAGAGTTTGTGGTTTGAGTCCAGAAACATTAAGGACTATTTTAAAAACCAGCATTCTTTAGGCAAGTATATCAAAATATAGATTCTCTACAAAGGTCATTCATAATGATTAAAAAACAATCAAATTTACCCATGTCGACCCACAACCTTACTACCTGTCCCCTCACCAGTTAGGAAACTATGACATTTACATGAGAAAAAAACAATAGGACAATAACTACATGGTACTCAGATACTAGCATTGACCTCCTGGGATGCTTCCACTCAATATTCCTTCCCTCTTTCCTCCACTCAGGGTAGGCTTGCATTGAGTCTGAGCAGCTTTCCTAGCCTTTTCTTGATTCCTCTCCACTTTCTCTCACAGATGATTTTTCTACTAGAATCTTTGTATGTTCACTGTATGTTTCATGTGTGCCTCACTGAAGATCCAATGATACAACTGATTTGAGAAATCTCAAAGTCCCCGTGATGGTTCTCCAACATTGGTGGCCCTGTTCAGTTATGACTGATGGCTTCCCCCAGCATGTTACTACTCTGAATTTGTATGTCAAACAAATTTTCCAGGTGACACTGATGCTGCCGGTCTAGGGCCACACTTTGGGAATCCCAAATCTGAATTTTACTGGCCTTGCCTCCATGAAAATAGGATGCTAAGGAATCTCACCTATCATGTATTTCCATGATTTCCAGATTTTGTTCTGAGAAAAATCTGGTACCTGGAGGTCCAAGTACAGGAAAAAGGTGAAGCTTAGGAGTGAGGGGGTCAGGACTTTACTCCCAATTCAATCAGAGCAAATTTGCTACTGTCTGTTTTGTATATTGATATTTAATTTTATGAAAGAGTTCAAATGATGAGAAAAATATTTGAATGTAATTGCTCTAAAAAACTCAAATGCCTTTGCCTTTAAAACCAAGTGCAATAGTGAAAATGCCTTGTGAGCGGCGTGGCCACCTGGATCACACTACCCGTAATGATCCTGTGAACAGCTATGCACCCCCCCCAACTCTCCTTACAACTTTCACATGGGTCTGAGATAGCAGGTCTCTAAAACCCTTCTAATTTCCCTGATTTGTATATTTCCTGCTCTTGACAGACTGGAGAGACATTTTAACCTTCTGGAGCCATAAAATAGCTGCTAAGAAAACCCTACCTAAAAAGCATTTTCTCCTAAATAGAGCATGCTCCACTCTTTTCTCTATTTTTTTCAAAATCTGCCAACTCTTTCACTTGAAAGCTGCAACTCAGAAGACAAAACAGAATCAAAACCCAAAAGCTGCAAAGTATAGCTAACATCCAACCTGCAGGTTGTTGCTGTTCTATCAACAGATAAACACCTTTCATCACCTTTCATTCTTTTTAATATTCTCCTGGTCTGCCAACAGTGCTCTGTAATCTTTTCTTTTTCCTTATTTCATTTTATGTAAATGCAACTGTCTATCTGGTACTATTCCATTCAAACTAATAATCACTGAACTGAGCAATAATGGCGAGTTATGAAATCCCAATTTGTCACAGATCAGCAATACCACATGGGAGAAGCATTGCACATCACTGAAATTATTCAGACACAGGTGATTCAATTTGAAAACTGAGAGATTTTTAACTTTCCTCTTCTTTTGCCACACTAAATATGGCCACTTAATGAACCAATAGGATTTCTGAGAATAATAGATCAGGAAGGAGTGGTAGATATAGTTCATGTTGGCTATTGACATTCAAATAAAGAGTTTGGTGAGGGAAAGGTATTTGACAAGTTTTTTTTTTTTACATTTTGAATCAATTAGTAATTCAAATATGCCATTTCCTCTTCATCTTCATCTGCTTCTTTCTAAAGTATAGCAGTTTAAACTCTGTTTATATTGGTGGTGATGATTTTCAAATAGGTGTATATGAGGCAAATAATCCAGAGAATTTACCCCAGCATTTTCAAAATTTATCCCAACACTCTCCACATCCAAGCTTACATCTTATTGATGTGTAAGTATACAAAACAATACAAAAGACTAATGTGATAATCATGGATTCATGTAGTGAGAAGTCTTCAACACTTAATCAAATGGTTGTTTGAATCAAAGATTCAGACAATCAGTACACTGTAGGAAAGATGTGCCCTCTCTCTGACACTCAACATCAATATCTATATATCTGTTAAGCCAACAAAACTCTCCAAGTTTGTATTTAATGAGTTAATGGTGGGAGCAATACCTATAGTTACATTTAATGACAGATACTCACTACAGATGTCAATTAATGGATTCATAATCAATCTACTGGAAGAGTGAAGAGACTCCATTCAAGATAGGATTCACATTCAGATACAAAATTAGAAATACAAGCTAAAAGTGTTTTAAAATTATTTGTTTGATCCATAAAGAATTGTATTTCCCACACTGCAGAACTGGAGATAAAAGGGAATAAGTAAATGAATAAATAAAAATATGTAATGTAAAAGTGCTTGTGGTCACATATAGATAGGTTTCAAACATACATGGAAAAGACCAGAAGCCAATTGTGAAGAGAGGGAAGGGCCCAGAGGAAGTTTTGCTTTGCAGAAAGCCCCACAGAGGACCTGGTTGGGCCTTGGTGGTAAGTGGGAGTTCATCATACAGATGTGGTGAGGAAGGAAGCAGTAAACATACCAGAGGGAAATTATATGTGCATATATCCTGTATGGTTTCAGAATAATAGACTTTCATAAATTTGTCATAAAAAACAAGAAAAGGAAACATCATGGCTGAATAAAACTAGACAATGTATAACAAATAATTTAAGTGGAAGAAGATAGGAGAAGCACATAACATAAATAAGGTTCTCAGCTCATATGGTCCAGAGAGTTCAATGGCCTGGTCTGAGACTAGCTGGACCAGACACTACATACAGGTAGCGGGTAAATCTCTGCAAACTCTCCGCCTCAGTTTTCTCTCCAAAAACTGCAAAATGACTTAGTAGATCATTAATGTCATCTCTAAAAATTGTAGGACACACACACAAAAAATTGAGCCTCTTCTTTTACATAGCTATTAATGAAATATATCAGAAAGGTATGTGGTACTTATTTTTAAAAATCACTTATAAAAATCCACTTTACATTAAACAAAAAAGAGACATATAAACTGTGTGTGTGTGCGTGTGTGTGGTGTTACAGCTTGTTACTTAAGGGGAAAATAGACTGGATTAAGTCACACCTGGAGAAGGTAGACAGGGAGGGAGAGGGGGAAGGAATTGGAATGTGAAATGTCTGCAGAGCTCATTACTGCCCTGATACCAAATGATTCAAGGACATCTTTGGCTTTGATTCAAACAGTTGTTCTGTTCTGAGTAACATGTCGACAATCTAAAGATCCACAGCTGGACTCTGAAAAACCCTGTCTGATTCTTCTGTTATAAAAGTAACAAATTTGCTGCATTGGGTTGTATGACACAAGACTATTTCAAAATGAATCTTGTCAGAGCCAAAGACCCAGAGGAGATGCATTATACAGTCTGGGTAAAAGATAGGATTTGTTTTTAAGTTTCTCTGGTATTAAGAAAGGCTGAGCAGGCAGTTTTGAAGAGTCATGGCCCAACCCGAAACAAAAAGTGAACACTTGTGTTTACACATCATGATGGGATGTGTTTCTGTCACTCTGACATCCTTCAGTGTCCAGGTACCCCAGCCCACACTCCAAACAAACCCAAGGACACATATCTTCAGGAAGAATCACCTACCTACATGTCCTGTCTTGTCCTTTTCATAGAACTTTGATGTCACAACGGATCCTCCTACCAGTGACACCATCTGATTCAGAAATACGGAAACATGCCAGATCTTCCTCAACTGCACCCTGCCTTCATCCCTCACCAATCACAGAACCACCGAACTCTAAAGCTAGCAGGAAACTCACATCAATTCAGGTCTTACGCTTAGGGGAGGTTAATAATATAAACATCTCAGTAATGTGATGAGAATAAAATCATGTTTTTCCAAAGATGTTAACATATTAAGGATTCCCCTCCCCGCCCCATGTTTTATGTTTCTACCATTGATTGCTCTTTAAACTAAAGATAACACCCATCAAGGTTAGGCACAGATTAATTCAGTACATAATTTCTAGGATTTCCCCTGGCTCTTAAGGATTGTGGTAATGCAACTGTTCCTGCCACCCCAGGTCTCTGGTCTTCCTTCCTGGACGCCTACAGAGCTCTAATGAATGGACCCAGACATCTGAGAAGTAATGGCTCCCAAATACTTCTAGGATAGAATTTATTTCTTTTCAAATTTAGATGGTATGCCCTATTTTTTCCCCTTTGGGGAAGTAAAAGCTATTTTCACTGCTGCCAAACCAATAAATTATTTTACCTCTCTCCCCTGAATTTATACAGGCATTTTCTACACTAAAATTTGCATGCAAGCTGAAAATTTTCAGAAACTTTCTTCCTGGAAAGCCAGTTTCTCATACATCATCCAACAAACATAGACCACATCCTGACCAAAACTGAAAACTGAGCAATGCTAAGCAGATTTGAACCTGGAGGAAAGAAGATGCTGCACTGGGGACAGCTATCAGTGTTCTCCTAGCACCTCACCATCTACTCTTCCTCCTCTGCAGTTAGTGAGGAATGAGGTTTGGATGGAAGCGAATGCCTTTTGATCTTGAAAACAAAGAAGAGAGGTCAGTTGATTGCTACTTGGCAAAGCTCTCCCATGAATGACCACTGTCTGGCGCCACTTCATTCCTGTATGAGTGTTTCTCCCTAGACATGTAAACATCATCTTATATATGCATTGCTCCATAATCCCAGAGATTTTCAGAACACCAAATATTCACACTTCTTTTTTCAGGAATTGACCCCTGACAAAAGCTTTTTTGAAGACAGAAAAGTAACTGGGTGATGACTTTTGAAGCATTTAGCAAATCAACTTAGATTCCAGACAAGATTTTATTCGTTTATTTGTTCATTCAGTGAACATTGTTCTTGAACTTTTATTTTATTCAAAATACTGTAGCAAATGATGCTGCCAACACAAAAATGGAAGCAACAGTTTCTTCCCTCAAAAGCCAAGAGTTATCCATCCACACGCAACTGTAGACATGGGTATCCAAAAGCTTAGAATCTAGAATTTTAACCTGAAACAATTCTATGTATTTCAAAACTGAAGAAATTATGATACATGGAAGTGGGAACTATAATTTGCATTTAAATTTGTATTTTTTCATAATGTATTTTGCTGTTAAAACCGTGGTAGGATAGAAGATTTACAAGCAAATTTTGATCTCATTTAGACAGTGATTCTCAACATTTTATTTTTTTTCTACTCTACATTAATGTACTGGGGTGATGTTTTTTAAAGTGCTTAGCACTTTCAGATAACTAAGACATGGCAAACAATTATATGGAGCATAATAAAATGCAAATATTTTTAAAGATCTTTTCTAAAACCATGGTAAGTTGAAATACAAAATGAAAGGGCACAGATGGGATCTTTCTACCAGTGGCCTGTTTTTATAAGGAAGGAAACAGACCCAGAAGGAAAATGGGGCATTTATAAAAGCATCTAGTTTTTGTCCAGAGGAGGGTGTCTCTGTTAGAAACTCATGGCTTTTCACTCTTACTTTAGACACACTTCTAATGAGTTTGGTTATCTGATTCCCAAAGCAAATGGAAAGCAAATTACAAAGAAAAAATCATAAAGAGAGTAGAATCAGATGTAACAACCTCTGAAAAGTCAAAGAATTAACAATAAAGAAAGAAATTGGAGGAAAAAACATCAATAACATCACAAAATAAAAGGCTCATACATATGATATAATGACTGGCAGTCTGATGACATTTAATTTAAAGATAATACTTCTATGCACATGGATGG
>PVJX010040532.1:0-15149 GCA_004027295.1 Dolichotis patagonum | reverse complement strand
ATGCCTCCTCTGTCAGAGACAGGACACGCACTCCTCCTCACTAGCAGTTACCAGAAGTTTTATGGGAAGCCAAACTATTTCTTTAACTCTGCTAATTCCTCCACTCTAATCACCTACCTCAGCTCCACACATTGTCTATCATAAAATAGAATTTCTGATGAAAGTGAACTTCTGACAAAGAAAGGACAGTCACTGAGAAAAGTAAGAATTCTAGTGAATGGAAACTCCAGAAATAATGAACTTTGTTGAATTCACATATTCATATGTCTAAACAATTGTTTTAAAACTGATTCTAGAGAGGCATTGGGCTACTTCCTATAAAAATGACTGAGACAATTAACACTCTGTATAAATTTATAGAATGGTATATATGTTGGTAACTCCAGTGTCTGAGTGAACTCACATTTTCTGTATAGTACAAAACTGCATTGCAGGAGAGGAAGGAGAAATAATATGGAAACCCACAGAAGTCACTTAGGATATCATTTTTTATGTACTATCATCAGTATGACTTGTTCAAAACCTAAAATTTAGAATTATATTTACTAAAGTTCCTCCCATGGAACAGTACATATTACTTCTAAATTTTACTTTATTCATTTCCAATGTGAAGAGCATGATGATGTCATTTATGTTAAGTTGTAAGACAAGGGAATATATGAATGCAGATCACAAAGCATAAATCTGCTACATGCTCAGTAAATATTACTAACGTGATCATGATTTTCATTGTATGTTAATTTTACTAATACATTGCAAATATAGCTCACTGTGGAAAATATAACAATCCAGAAAAATAACAATAAAGTAACTCCTTTCCCTCTTTGTACCATTTTAATCAAAACACTTTTAAATTATATATATATATATATATATATATATATATATATATATATATGCTTTTAGTCTTTTCATGTAGCATACACGTTAAAAATTGGAAATTCATCACTATTTGCAGTCTCATGCTCTTTTTAATTAAACATTATATAAACAGCATTAAATGTTCCTCAAAAATTAAAAATTTAAGAATATTTTGTTAAATATTGACTTTGTAATTGAATCACTCATTTGTCTGCACTAATGATTATATTCAATCTATCACTGTAATGGTGAAAGAAGTTACACCACCAATCGTTGCCTCCATGTCTTCTGCCAAAAGAGGCTCCTTGGTGAAATGTGGCAATGTGTCTTCATGATCTTGTAGCAAACTAACTTTAAAAAATTGTATTAATCAGTGCAGCCTTAAAAAAACAAGACACTGGTCACTATGATGTCCCTTGGTAGCATTTAGTTTTTTATTCATGAACATTTTAAACTTGATGAAGAAATTTAATCTGTGCTTAATGTTTATTTTTATTACTAGCAAAATTGAGTAGTGGCTACTACCATCTCTTGGTAAATTAAATCTTTATATATTCTGACTGAATTCTTTTGGAGAAATTGTCTTCTTAAAGTATTTAAATATCTTATTATATAACAAGTATGAAAACACTGTTTATTGATTGCTGCCATTATTGGAGATATTTTCAACTAGTTGTCATTTATCTTCCCTTGTTTTCTGTTATTAGTATTTATTCTAAAAATGTCAATTTTCTTCTAAGCAAAAAGCAACATATTTCAATGTGCACAATATAAAAAAGATAAAATGTGAACAATCAATCTAAAAAACTGTAATTGCAGCACTAAAATACCAACAAATAAATAGAATCATGGCTTTCTATGTGTATGCATATATAAAACACACATGAATGAATACTTGTGTGTATGTATATGTACACAACTTTTTATAATGAATTACATTCAGTACATTACAGTCTTTTATCAATTTACAAATGATACAAGATATTTCTTATGATAGTTAATATTCTTTAATATATGTTTAAATTATTGCAATTCTATAGTACAAATGTAACATTTTATTTAATTAGCCTGGTTTATTTTATATATTTACATTTTTCTTATAATTTATCCATTTTAATAATTTTGTTACACATAAACCAAAGAGGAGCACTATGATATCTTTAATGGCACACTTTAAAATCTTAGATGTGGAATTTATTCTTTCTGTCTCTGATACGTACTAGAAAATCCCCTATTATTTGGAGTTACAGTTTTTTAATGTTAACATTATGTGACTTTTGCTCAAAATAAGCATTGTCACATTTTAAATTTAGAAGAGGGGCCAGGATAGAACTCACTGTCACAGCACCTGCCAGGCAAGCACAAGGTCCTGAGTTCAATTCCAATAGCCACTCCCTCTCCTCCTCAAAAATAGAAAAAATCACTTCTTTATTAAAAATGTTCATTTCTTTTCTCACAGATTTAAACTTTTTTTCATATTTTTCAGTCATTTGTTTTTCTAAACCTATGAACTGAATGATTACAAATTCACCTAATTTTTTCTTGCATAATTTGTGAAGATTCTCATCATTAATTTGTAGATATTATCTCCATTTGTAACTTATGTTTTTATTTTTATTTTATGTTTTGTATGTTTAGACCTTAATTTTTCATGGTCAAATTGTATGGATTCTGACTTTTTTGGTTTTCACTGGGGGAGCTAGGTCCCAGAGATCAAACTTACAACCTCACACTTGCCACGCTGGTGCTGGTGCTGCCGAGCCAAATATCTGGCCCTGGATTCTGACTTAGAACACAGGCTCAGAGAGATCTGAATGCTGAAGCAAATGCTAGCAAGTGATATAAATATTTGAATAAAATAATCTTTTCAATTGCATCTCATTTTATATTTATCATTGCTCATATTGAATATATTTTACTGTGCTGTTTAAGGTGAATAAAACAACATTAATTTTTCTCTCATGTTGTTAATGAGCTGCCTATAAAATTCCTCTTAAATACACATTTCTATTGTGTTATCTCCCTAATTCAAGACTGCAATATATATTCTGACTGAGTAAAATATTTTAACTTTATGAGCAAATGTATTAAAATAGTCTTAAGCACTATGAAATGCTTTACCATGCACGTACTCTTTGCTTTTTTTCTTTTTCTTAATGATTTTGGAGTTATTGTAAATGTATTTATCAATTTGTTCATATATTTTTATGAAATTCAGTTTCTTTCAGACATTTATTAACATGGAAGTGTACTTCACTTCATAAGATATCTATTTTGATATTGTTTTTCTAAAATATTTGTATTTTGTTGACACAGTGTAACTTTTCTTAGCTAATTTTTTATGAATATGGAATGTCATGCATATTGGCCTTTTGAAATCAATTCTATTTTACCATAGTGCATTATAGTGATATAGATTTGGACTGATTAGTAGTAGAATTATTTGTATTTCAGAATTTTGCATCTATACTAACAACATTGATTGCATATATCATATTTGTAAATTCTGAAAGATGGCATTCCTTATTATCATCATTACAGAACAAATATAGTCCTCTTACCTCTGGAGTTAAAGTAAATCCAAATCTGTCTGCTCGTTGAATGTCAGGGAAAACTCATTCATATAATTGTGCTGGTTTAAAACTTTTTGTTCTATAGCTTTACTGAAATTTCTCCTATTATATTTTTATATTTTTAATTCAACATTGAAATCTTGCTTTTACCAGAAATTAGTCACTTCATAATGTTTAAAATAAAAGTATTTATATATTAAGCTAATTATATAGCAATATTCAGAGCAGTACTTTCTACTTATGAAAGTACTCTTCTGTTCTAGTTATTTTCCATTTGTTAGCCCTAATATTTTTCATTATGTTTTCTACATTTTTTCACTAAAATTGTTTGCATTACAATTTTTAATTTTATGGAAAAAAGGTAAAACAAAATTTCCTAACAAAATGATAAAATAGCAATAACTAATACACTGCATATCATTATTTTTAAAGTAGTAACTCAGAGTACAAAATGCAGCTATTAAAATTCTCTAATCAACACAAGCACAAAGCTTCCCTTTCTATTAACTAAGAGACACTAATAGTAAAACTTGCATTTTTTGTCTCTTTTCCCTTTCTTCCTGCATAACATATTATTATTATTATTATTATTATTATTACTATTTTTTTTTTGGTATCGGGGATTGAACTCACAACCTCATGCTTGCCAGGCAGGTGCTTAAGCCACTGACCTAAATCCCTGGCCCTGCTTAACATATTATTAAAGAGCAAAATATTGAATTTATTTACTAGTTTAAAATTTTAGAATTGTTTAATATTTTTAATTCCATTATTTTTTTCACTTCTGTTCCTACCTTATTTCAAACTTGATTTGCAAGCCATAGTAATCTATTATTACTTGGCCATGTCATAATAATAATAAATATCTAAATAAGCCTGATCTGTATTCCATAGACATACACGTACCGTGTTCTCTCAGTTAGTGTCCCATAAAAAAATCTGTTGCTTTCTTTTATGTTATTTGTAATTTAAATAAAATTGTAAACACGTTTGTTACAAAATATAAACCACCAGTATTTTAAGGAATAAGTAAACATTTTATAACATTTTAATTATGCTCACTTTATGAATAGAATAATATGATAATTTCTCTCTAAACTATCTTGATATAAAAGAAAATATTCATATTAATGTGATTTATATTTATTTACAAATTTTTTGATTTAATAATTTGTAATACATTAATTGAAGATCTGATTCTGAATTCAGTATATTTCCATGTGTATCCAAAATTATAAAAGTTTTTAATCATAGAATCAGTACTTAATTTTGATTGCTATAAAGAAACAATATACAAAGAGATACAAACAGTTGAAAATCATTATTATCTGGGCTTCTGTTGTCACTGATTCTGAATTCTGACAAAGAAACATCCAATTGTCAATTTTCCCAAAACAATTTTTCTTACAAACCAGAGGATTTTTTTTATGTCTTCATTATTATTGCCTTTTTAAAAACATATTTTCTAAGCTTATAGCAGCACTGCACTGACCATATTTTTCAAATTCATTAGAAAATTCACTTGGCTATCTTACATGAGTAAATATAAAAGTCTGAGTAAAGATACAGTCATTTCTGTCAGTTAAATGACATACTAATGGAAATATTTCCAAACATTCAATATACAACCATAATAGAGACTTATTTTCGAAAACTAGTTGTTTTGCCTCTTATTAAAATATCCTCTATACTTTGAAGGAATGGTTTTGAATGTTAATTTTTCTGTACTTTAAACTTTTTATTAAACAATTACTGTAGTTTTGCATGCAGCTATTGGAAAATAATACATAGAGAGCCTATGTATGCTTTACCTAAAAATAACACCTTTAAAAGCTGTAGGACAACGTCACAGTTCAAATACTGGCAATACTGTACTCAGTTGTGCAATATTCTGTTAGTCTGATGATCCCTCATGATGGATTTCATAGGCATGCCTTCTTCCCTTCCATCCCCGAGCTCCTGTGTAACCATCGGTACCCACTCTTTGTTTTCCATTTCTATAACTTTGTTGTTTTAAAAGTGTTATATAAATCCAACAATATACTATGGGCCTTTTTATTCAGCATAGCTTTCTGAAAATGTACTTAGGTTGTTAGATGGTATCAATAGTTTGTACTTTGTTTACAGATGAAAATGCGTGCCAGAATATAGAAATATTACTGTAAATTTAATTGATCATTTTATCCATTAACAGACATCTGGATTACTATCAAGTTGGAAATTTTATGACTACAGCAGTTATAACACACAGTTTTGGCTTCAAGGTAAATCTTGTTTCTCTGAAATAAATATTTTGATGTAGTTTTACTGAGTTACATGGCACTTTACTACTTTCTTGTTTTAACAAACTGCTATGTTCCAGGGTGGCTGTACAGCTTACATTACCAAGGCTTCAGAACAATCCAGTTAATCCAATCAGCAGCAGCACTCTTTACCATTCTAACATGTGCATATTGTTGTATCCTTACAATCTTAATTAGCATCTATATAAGAGCCCAGTGTGTGGTACAAGCCTGTAATACATCACTTTAGGAGGCTGAGTCAGCAGCATTCAAGTTAGAGCCCAGCCTGGGTCACTGAGCAACTCATTAAGATCCTGTATCAAAATTTTTAAAAATTAAAGGACTGGGACGTAGCTAAGTGCAACAGCCCTGGGATCAGCACCCAGGACTACTACTGTCACAATTACTGTTACATTCACTACTACCACTATTATTACTACTACTACTAATAATAATAAATGAAACATATATATATATATATATATGTTTCTTTAAGATTAATGGCAGTGAACTTTTTTCACGTTTTACATGGTTGTAGTATTTTTTGTTTTGTGTTATTCTAATTATTTTTGTAATCTGGTTACATAACAGAATTTTTCTCTATTTCCAAAAATTTTTAAAACTTGAATTTATATAAAGGCATGTTTGTATACATGTTTTAAATTTTATTTTTTTGTACTTAATGATTCTTTCAATTTAAAAAGTCACGCTTCCTTTAGATCAGGGATGTGTATCATTACTCTGGTAATTACATGAATATTATTTTATTTCTCTTTTCTTATATCTTTCAACAATATGTATTAAGTGGATATTTTCATAATTTTATTTCATTATTATTGTATTTTCATAATTTCATATAATTGTATTTTCATAATTTTTCCCAATAATTTGGGCATAACTTTGCAAACTTCCACTCTAATTTACTAAATCAGGTTTCATACATTTGAAGCACTGTGATCCACAGCCTGTGAATTCAAAAATCATGGTCTATCCCCCCTTCATGATAATGTCTGCCTTAAGATCCTTTTTCTTTTTTTTTTTTTTTTTTTTGGTACTGGATCGAACTCACAACCTCACACTTGCCAGGAAAGTGCTTATGCCACTGAGCACTTATGATTCATTTGTATGAGTTTTAAATTCTATATTCAATATCTTATGAGGCTTATTGAAAGTAAATAATAGAAACAATAAAGTGCCTTTCTGTTTCTTCTGGACTCTTTTTTGAGTAGAAAAACAAATATTCTGACGCCTCAGATGTGTCTCATTAATCCAAGGCTGCTGTGTCTGCACATCTCCCATGACTTCCTCACTTTACTTACTCAGAAATAACGAGGAACGATTTGCTTTTCTGTGACAGGGGAGTTTCTCACTAAGTGTATCTTTTTGCTGCATCTTTGGCACATTTATTATTTTTTAAAAATTATATTTGGCTTTTTGTAATTTGAGCTTGAAATAGTAGACATTGTATGCTTTGAAGAAATATTACATCAGTTTGATAGTAACTATTTTCTAAAACTGATTATCTTTTTCCTTCCAGATGCCTGGAATGCTAAATACAACCCTAACATACAAATTATTCACTGGGGGTCTATCTAGCATTTGTCCTTTCTCCAGTAACTTTGTATTTTCCATATGGCTTGAAAGGAGTCATTAGTGGACACTGATAGCAATGAGGAGATACCCCTGGCCTCCCTGATACCTGGTACAGAGCTCTTGATCCTTCCAGTATTTCCTCATCACATCATTAGTCTCACAAAATCAGAGTGATCCTTCTCCATGACCAAAATGTGAAAGCATCATTCTGTAATTTGAAGATTAAAGTGAGTTTCTTGATAGGTAGAACACAGAGCAAATTGCTTAGCATAGAAAGAAAAATATACCAATGCAAATTGTACAAAACTTTGACCACATACTTGTGTGTTTCTTACTTTGTGTTAATGCTAGTCTTTACTGCTCCTAATATATTATCTTTTTAATGGTAACTCCTCAGCTATGTTCATTTTTTTCCTTTAACCCAATCTCTTAACTAATTTATTATCTACTACAGTATGTATCATTAAAATTCAGCATTCAATATTACAAAATAAGAAAAGAAACCCTTTTGATATTTAACTAAAAATTGAAAGACATAATAAAACATTGGGATCCAGCTGAGTGTAGACAACCTCCTCAATGTCTTAACATTAATGATGCTGATTAACTTTGCTGTCTTTTCTTTATTATAAAAATTGACATAACTCTCCTGGACAGCGAGCCAAAACACTCCAAAAAAACATGGCTTACTAGATCAGATGGTATTTGGAATCTAACAGACTTGGTTTGGATTCAAATTCTCCTACTTAACTACTGTTCCTTAATGTCTCTGAGATCAGCATCCGCACAGAAAGAATAGAAATGTGATAATGAAAATACTGAAAAAAATCATTCACTGTTCAAAAACAGGCGAAAGGAAAAATCCTAAATATCCATAGCAGCACACACAACCATTTCCTCCTAAAGGGGACCTAGTGCTCCTATATTTTTGAATTTTTTATCAAAATAAAAAGTAAATATTTTAGAATTATTAAATATTTAAGCAAACTGAGTAAAGTTGCAGGTAAAAAACAGAAATAACAAAGATATGCAAGCAAACTGTTCTCTATATGTTAGCCACTTAATCACCTCTCAGATTCTACACAGGCAATGAAGATACGTGAAGACTGGAAGAAACATTGCATGATTTATTTTTGCATTAAAATTATATATGCATATATGTACACATTTCTAAAGTTTCTGGAAAATGCACTTTTATGTGTTTTTTAATGAGATCATTATCATTGGCCATGTTTCTCAAAAGCTCAGAAGTTCTCTGGAACATCATTTTGTTTCAATATGAGACTCATAATTCTGATTTGACAAAACTCTCTCTAAAGGGTAATCTGAAATCCAAGATCCTAACCTTGCCTAATTCCTTAACAGTAAGAAGGAACCTGAAAAACATATTCAGAGTGTGATTATTAATATGAAGAATAGCTCTCCATGGCTATATGGAGGATTTTCACCTATGGCTGGAGGAAACTGGACACAAATAAGTGAGTTTATGCTCATGAGCTTCCCCTCCCTACCTACTGAGATACAGTCACTGCTCTTCCTGGTATTTCTCATCATCTACCTGGCCACCCTGATCAGAAACAGCCTCATCATTCTGGTTACCTTGGCTGATCCCATGTTGCACACTCCCATGTACTTCTTCCTCAGGAACTTGTCTTTCTTGGAGATTGGCCTCACCCTAGTCATTGTCCCTAAAATGCTGGGAACCCTGCTTGCCCAGGACACAACCATCTCCTTCCTTGGCTGTGCCGCTCAGATGTATTTCTCGTTCTTCTTTGGGGTGGACGAATGCTTTCTCTTGGCCATTATGGCATATGACCACTCTGTAGCCATCTGAAGTGCCTTGCATTATCCAGTCTTCATGAACCAAAGGACATGCACCCAACTGGCTACAGCTTCCTGGTTTCCAGGACTTCCTGTAGCCACTGTGCAGACCACATGGCTCTTCAGTTTCCCATTCTGTGCCTCCAACAAAGTGAACCACTTCTTCTGTGACAGCCCGCCTGTGCTGAGGCTGGTGTGTGCAGACACAGCCCTGTCTGAGATCTACGCCATTGTTGGAACCATTCTGGTGGTCATGATCCCCTGCTTGCTGATCTTGTCTTCCTACACCTGCATTGCTGCTGCCATCCTCAAGATTCCATCAGCTAAAGGGAAGCAGAAAGCCTTCTCTACCTGCTCGTCTCACCTGTTGTCCCCCTTTTCTATGTATCTTTAAGCCTCACATATTTTTGGCCCAAATCCAAAGATTCTCCTGAGAATAAGAAATTATTATCATTGTCCTACACTATTGTGACTCCCACGTTGAATCCTATTATCTACAGCCTGAGGAATAATGAGGTGAAAAATGCCCTAATCAGGACCCTGTATAAGCCCCTGGGCCTGAGAATCTGTATCTTTTAGATATTCAGATGTAAACCTAACGTTTATAATGAAGAACAGCCAGTCTCATATTTGAGATTGTTCTATGAATGTTTTTACATCTCTATTGGGTAGCTGAAATGGCTTTGAGAAAGCTAGGTAGAGAAAAATAAAACAAAAGGATTTTTAGATCTACGATTATCAGCTTCAAAAGTTTCTCTGTGCCATTGCAGACTTACGATCTTTTTCTTGTTGCTTCAGTCGGTATTCCAATACTTCTGTGGCTAAGTGTTTCCAGATATGTACATTACTGTGTAACGTGTACTTTGGGTAGTGTGAAACATCTACTAATTCTAACATGGAGACACACACACTGAAAAAGGGCAAAACCCCTGATCAACAGTCATCTTGTAATTTTCTCCTTCTTCAGCCAAATCTGACCCTTCATTTATCAAAGAGAACTTCTTAGTATCCCTTCCACTGCATAGCTCTCCAGACTGTCTCATTTCAATTCTTACTCCTGGATGCACTGTCAGTTCTTTAAGTTTTTTGATCTTCAATATTTGTATAGGAATGTTGTTGTATAGGAATGTTGCTGTAGTCAGTCAATTATAATCAGGACACAGAATTTAAAATATTATTTATGATGGTCATACAAAGTTTAACACAAGAAAGTGCAGGAAATCTATCCACAACACTAAAGACATAGAATATTCAGCCAAGGGCCTGAATCCCACAGCAATGTCCTGCATGAATCCAGATGAAGACCCAGAGCTCATGACAATGCCCCCCATGTGTCCA
Organism: Dolichotis patagonum; assembly: GCA_004027295.1. NCBI lineage: Eukaryota > Metazoa > Chordata > Mammalia > Rodentia > Caviidae > Dolichotis > Dolichotis patagonum. The sequence goes on along the minus strand of PVJX010040532.1, from coordinate 4,681 downwards.
ACTGTAGTTCTAGAGCCCATAAGAAAGACTTATGCCAGTTTCTTTTATGGATCCATGCTAAGAAGACCCAAAGGCCAGTGGTAGAAGCTAGAAAGTCTGTGCCAGCTGGGTGAAAGAACTATGCTGGTAGATTCAGGGTTCTATGCTGGAGAAGTCATACTCACAACAAAGACCAGGGCTGTCTTGAAAAGCACCAAGCCATCCTCAGCGACAGGGAGGTTCCAAGCTCCCCAACAATAAGCACAGGTGAGTACAAGCCAGGAAGCCAGCATGACAGGTTTGTCCTGGAGATTAAACAGCACACATCTTCCCCTCTGGAGCCAAGAAGTGATGCTCACTGTAAGGACCAGAGCTCCCCCAAAGTGAACCACAGCCACTCTCACCAACAAGGTCCAGAGTTCCTCCAATGACAATGGTCAAACTCACACTGCTGAAGCTAGTCATGACGAGCTCCTCCAGGGAAAGCAACAGCTCAAACAGCAACACTTACAGAAACCCACAATGCCTCACTTGTTTTCTCCACATCTCTATTTATGCTAGCAACTTTTCTCAGGTAGACCATCTACACTCAGCACCATGCTGATTCATCTGTTGTTAGGTTGACCCCCAGTTTTTAATCCATAATAAACATGAATCAGTAACCCTCATGTATGTCTTTATAATCTAAATAATCATGTTTTTCCTTAGTAGATATTTCCCAGGAAATATGATCTGAGCTTCCATGAGCTCTGTATTCTTTATTTAGGTTCTTATGCCTTGCTATAGTGATATACATTTCAGTGATAGTGCTGCTTTCATCAAAACTAAGAGATCCTGACTACAAAATCATTACATTCTTTTGATAAATTCATAGCATTCTATTTTGTGTACATGTCATAATTCATTTAATCAACCTGTTATTATTAAATGAATAGCCTTATATGTATGCCTTTTTGTAGTTTTCTTAGGGTATCTGACAGATGGAAATCTAAAACCTAGATTTCTTTGGCAAAAGATAACTACGGTGTTGTCAAATGCCTATCCAAAATAATTGTACCATTTTAAACTGCCACAGAAATTTGAGTGTGATTCTCTTTGATAGCCTAACCAATAATATTTGTCATGAAATATGTAGGGTTTTACTTATTTATTATATGAAGGAAATTTTAATTTGAATGAAATAAATTTTGAAGAATAATGAAGGTGTATGAGAATAAAGAAGAAAAAAGGCATGCATTTACCTCAATATTCTGAGTTCATAGTTCATATAATTAGCAGAGATGATAATATTGGCATTCTATTTTTACTTCTTCAAAGGCACCTTTACTTTTGCCATAGGCACTTCATCTTTCAAAGTCCTGCTGTGATTTCTAAGGCAATATAAAATACTCTCTGTTGTATATAGTTATTCCAAGCTTAACAATGGATAACTAAAACTTTACACATATTTCTGTGTATTCACTTTTGCATGTTTTTCTTCCACCAAAATACATGTAACACTTTGGAAAAGAAAACTGCACAAGTTTTAAGCACTCCTTAAAACCTTATGTGATTAAAAAAAACCCTCTGCATTAAAAGTATTATGAGAAAGTACAGTTAGAGGTAGAGTCAGACTCAAAATATATGCAACTTCAAAGCCAAAACAATACTATCAACAATGATTAGGACCCATTATAGTTTAGTATTAGAATATTCCCCAAAAGTCTGATGTGTTCAGAGATGGAGCTTTTGTAAGGTAACTGGATTGTAAGGATGCTATGCTCATAAGTGGGTTATCTACTGATGAGTTCATAACCAAATGTGTTGTTAGGAGTTGATACCTGATGGAAAAAGTGTCACTGGGGAAATAACCTGAAATGGTATATGGATATATCCTCTCCTACTCCTTCCTTTTTGCTCTGCTTCCAGGCTGCCATGGGATGAGCAGCTGTCTTGTGCCATGCCTACAACCATGAACTGAAACCATAAGCAAAAATAAATCTCTCTTCCTTTAAATTATAGATGTCAAGTACTTGTCCCAGAAATTAAAAAGTGACTAAGACAAAAATTGGTACCAAGAATGGGGTTGTTACTGTGACTTAGCTAACGTTCAATACTAGTTTGCAGAAAAAGTTTGAAAAGCTTGAAATTCCTTGGCAGAGAAGCCCTAAAATGCTTTAAACTGAGCTTGATGGGAGACTCTAGTCAGTGCTCAGAAGGCCAGAATGCAGATAGAAATGCAGACAGTAAAGATCAGGATCAGGAGATATCTGTTAGGAACAAGGCCTCCACTGGCAGTTTGACTAAAGACCACGTATGCTATTCTCTGGCAGAAAAATTTGTTTCTTTTTGCTCATATCCCAAAACTGTTCAAGAGACTAAGATTAGGGGTTGCCGATTAGTTTGGTGAAGGAAGTTTCAAGACACCCAAATATTCAGGGTATGAGATGGGTACTGCTGACTAATTTTAGCCAGATTTAAAATGAGAATCAGGACCAAAAAATAAATAAATAAATAAATAAATAAATAAATAAATATTAAATAATTTTTAAAATTTTGCTGATAGTCAGAAAGGAAATACCTGAAAAGTTGTTACAAAGAAGAGCATGGTTGCTAAAAAGATTAGCAGATTATAAAAGCCAAGTGCTTTTCACTAGGACAATAAGAAAAATGGCTTAAACTCATTACAGGAATCAGAAGGAATCCATCTTTCACAGGCTTAATTGTGCAAGACTATAAAACTTTCATTTGAAGGGGAGAAAAACCTAGTTCTGCTGCTCAAGAAAGACTACATAGGGAATTTTTTCATTATATTCTGCCAAGTGGGCTGAAACGATACTGCAACCATGAGTACTGAAAAAATGACCATTAAATTTTAAATATAGAACACAGATTAATAGTATCCTATCCAAATTCAATACTCACCCACAAATGTGAGTTGCTGATATAGCTATTTTTTTCTGGATCTTTCCATGAGTAACATTTTTATACTGGAGACTGAAGCCAGAAAGTACTTGGAACTACATCCCATCCCTTTTGATTGTTTCATTGTGAAACAGAGTCTTCATTAAGTTGCCCAGGCCAGCATGAAACCTGTGTCTCAGCTGCAGAGTAGTTTAGATCACAGGTGTACAAAAACCTGCCTGGACCATGAATAATTTGAATCCAACATAAGTATGTGAACACACTTCTTAAGGATAAGTATTAATTGTCAGAAACACATAAGTAGAAATAAATATCTTTATTGAATCCATCATTTCAGGCATCTTTATTTGTCACAATGGACTCAGAACCACACATCACTCTGATAGGTATTTTTTTAATCCCATTTACATAGAGGCTCCCTTTGAGGGCTGAGAAACCATAACTGTTGATTTACCTCTTAAAGGTTTTTCCTTTGATCAAAAATAATAACTATACCCAAGCTTTGTCATTGCTGTTCATAATAACCTTATTAAATTATTACTTAAATACCTCACAGTTGTACTTTATGTCCTGCAAGAGAGGAAAGAACAGTGCTATTTTTACAGCTATATCATTTTCTTTTAGTTACACTACTGCTGTAATTTCTTGTTTTGTGGGATTCTTTGATGTTAATTTTCCCTTCTTAACTTTTTATGCTGTGAAGCAAGGGGTGTTTACTACTAAATTCCTAGTGCCTGCTAGGACATGTCAGGTCCCCAATGAATATTTTTAAGTGACAATGGATCTTACACATTTTTTTCTTTTGTCATTGGAACCTGAGTTATACTCCTACATATGACAGAATGAGACTTTGATAGAGGAAGACAATTTTTAAAATGACAGGGAGATGTCAGATAGCTGTGTCTGCTCTCACACTATCTCTGGTTGCAATCCCTAGTAATTACAGGAAGCAAAAGGTTGTATCATATTTACTAGACAAAGAAAAGGATTACCAGGGGTAACAATAAATAGCTTTTCTTTTTCATACATAGACCCATTGGTATAATCATTTGTGCTGAAAATGTGGAGTATTTCTGTAGAACAAAGTATAATATGAACATGCCATCTTTCTTTATTTTAAAGAGAATAAAACAAAACAAAGCAAAACAGAACAAAGTAGTGCAGAGCAAAACAATGCAATAACACAGGATTTCAGAAAAAGATAGCAAAAATCAACATTGGCTACCATAATGTGTCTTGTTTTCTTCAAAATAGTTGTCCATACCTTCACAAACAATAAGTTAATACGTATCAAAATAGTATAATAGCAATCAAAACAGAAGAATGAGAGCCTTAAGGGCTTTCAAGACCAGACATTAGGAAATCAGTAATGGCTACCATAATGTGTCTTGTTTTCTTCAAAATAGCTGTCCATATCTTCATACATTTTTGAATCAAATAATTGAAAACAGACCAAAACCAATCAAAACCAAGAATAAATGCATTATTGGCTTTGGAATCAAAAATGATAGGAAATCATCAATGTGAACATGCATCTTAAAACAGAACATTTCAAGATATATAGATGAAAGTGAGACAAAAAATGTCACTAAATTAAATATGCATTGTGGAAAATTTTAAACTCATAAGCAAACACTGGCTAGATATCAAAAATAACGAGCAAGTAAGCGATCACTACTGCTTTCAGTAAGAAATGTGCAACCAAACATGTTTCAAAAACCTTGTGTGGAATGTTCAGATACCCATTGAATCCTTTCAGGGAGGCTCTTATCCTCTGGAGGAAATTTTATCTAAAGCA